>APFE030381604.1:61413-126570 GCA_000404065.3 Pinus taeda | reverse complement strand
AGTTTCTCTGCTTCTAAAATTTTGAGTTTGTGCTTCAATCTTCTTTCCATCAATTGTTTAATTGGCCATTTAATTGTTCGATTTATTACCCATCCATGTCTCTGTCTTTGTAACAACTCCATTATCACGTCAAGTCATGTCTTTAATTCAACAATTTATTTCTCATCATCACCAATGCTAATTGTTATGCTATAGCTATGACTTTTCTCTCAATCCATCTTTATCTTCTTTCGTGAACTTCACCTTGTTCACTGTAAGTTGTAGTTGAACTAACAATTTACCAAGTTATCTCCTCTGAACTTGGCCAATAGTTCACTTCACTTGAACCTTCTTTATGAGCACTCATTTGCTCCTCTGCTTCTTTTGTTGCAAACAACAACTGCTATAACTCTTCAAATTGTCCTTACAATACTTTAACCGGACTTTGTGTGTTGGACTCTGCCGATCATGCACCCATTACAATCAATGACTCAAACTTTTGGCTTGACTTTATGACTCTTTGACTCCAAACTTTTCATTTGACATCAATTCTTCATTAATGACCTTGGGTGTCGGGTACAACCGAAAATGCACCTTTTTATACAATATCATGCACCCATTACAATAAATGACTCAAACTTTTGGCTTGACTTTATGACTCTTTGACTCCAAACTTTTCATTTGACATCAATTCTTCATTAATGACCTTGGGTGTGGGGTACAACCGAAAATGCACCTTTTTATACAATATGATTTCTCGAACTTTAATTGAACTTTTGACCACTTGACTTCAAATTCACTCTTCAACTTTGACTTTATCAAAAAACTTCCAAAAAAAACATTTGAATTTAACCTTAACACTATTTACTACTCTTTTCACATCATTATATATAGACTTTTACTTCAATCTATATACTAGTAAATTAATTATCCCACCATAAAATCCACTTTAATATAATTCAAAGAACATTTTCTCTCTCCTCTTTTAATATCCACTTATGAATTATATTCCACCATTAAGCATGAAAAATTTCACTTATGAAATTTTATCCTTATGAAAATAATAGAATAGTTTTATGAATCTCAGGTCAATATAAAAGTGGACCACAATTCCAGGCAACATTTTCTTTTGGAAAGTGCAACGAATATGTTCTTGAACCTTCAATTTGCTTCCCTTCTCTTCTTTGTTTTTCTTAAATGGTTTGTTTGATCTTTTGGAAATTTCTCGACATCATTGGATTCTTTAATAATGATAGGACTTTTAAGCCTTTGAAATTCATGTGTTTCCAATGAACTCTTTATCACGATCTACCACGTGTGGAATTATGATCTTTGTATGTTGTTAAGAATACAAGTACAATGTGGAAAAAAAAAATGAGAGATGTATAGTCAAAGTGTGAGAAATTTAAGGGGGCAGAGGAGAGGAGTCTGACTCAATAACAGTTGCGGCAAGTCAACTCTCCAGTTGTGGCACGCAAATCGCAACTAGACAGAAGCTTAATTGAAAGAAAAATTAAATTCACAACAAAACAGAGTAAAAACCAAATGGTTGTGGTAAATTTATTCATGAAGGTTTAAATCCATATCGCAACCAGCTAAAATTTGGATTATATTATAAAACAGATGTAAATACATGCGCATGATAAATTGGAGGTTGTTGCTCTAAGTAAAAACACAAAAAATCTTACTATGATTTACATTGCACTAGGGTTGTAAATTAACTGTCTGTAAAACTTGTTTTCACGCTCCATGATTTTCTCTTCACTACCTCACTGACTTTCACCCTCTCTCTCGCTCAACTATACAAAATACTTTTACCCTCTCTCTCGGCTCAACTATACAAAATACTTTTACATTCATATTTATCTAACCATATAACTTTGACTCATTAATTCATGACAGAGCAAATATTTAAGACACGAGATAGGCGATTATACAAAATGAGGGTTTTTTTGAACTTGGAGAGGTTAAGCACTGCAACTAAGAGTTGCATAGTAAATTCTTGAATATACATTTTACCAACTATGTATTAAGTGCATTAAATATCTGATGTGTTGCGGAATGGCCAACATTGTACATCTACTCAGAACTTCAGTCCTTTCGCTTGCAAACAAAATCCCAACCTGCAAAAATCCATCTAACAAGTATGGTTGTTGTTAGTGTGTTTAACGTGGTGGTTGGACCCCCCCTTAATCACAACTGCCACCATTTACAATCCCACCATTTACAATCCCCAAACAGTCCCTGAGATAAACAAAATTTTCACATGCCAATGGCTTTGTGAAAATAGTAGTAAATTGTTTCTATGACTTCTAGTGCTGCAACACAATTTCTCTATTGTTAATCAATTCTCTAATAAAATGATATTTTGCATCAATATGTTTGGTCCTCTTGTGAAAAACAAAATTCTTTGACAATGCAATTGCAGAAGTGTTGTCGTAGAAAATAGTTCTTGTTCCCTCTTGGTTGTGGCGAAGGTCCCTCAACATCCTTCTCATCCAAACTGCTTGACACATTGCTGCTATTGCGGTGACATATTCAACTTCTATTGTTGACAATGACATTATCGACTACTTGTTGGAGGCCCATGAAATGGCTCCAGAACCGAAATGAAAAACATACCTTGACGTGCTCTTTTTGTCATTGACACTTCCTACCCAATCATTGTTAGTGTAACCAACCAGCCTAAAATCATTTTTTGTGACATACATAATACCATATTCCTTTGTCCACTTGACATACCTTAGAATCCTTTTCGATGCTTGCCATTGTGTTTCCTTGTGTGTCTCCTTGAAATTCGACACCAAACTCACTGCATACATTATATCCAACCTAGTGGTCTCCAGGAATCTTCTTTGACAATGACACTATTGGTTGCTTCTTGGAGGCCCATGAAATGGCTCTGGAACCCAAATGAAAAACATATCCTCGCGTGTTTTTTCTATCATCGATACTTCCTGCCCAATCATTGTCAATGTAACCAACCAGCGTAAACTCATATGTTGCGAGATACAAAATACCATATTGTTTTGCCCCATTGACATACCTTAGAATCCTTTTCGATGCTTGCTAATGTATTTCTTTGTGTTTCTACATGAACCTCAACACCAAACTCATTGCATACATTATATCCAACATAGTGTGTCTCCATGAATCTTCTTTGCTCAACTTCAACCCCGTGACAATTGGAGTTGGTGTGGGTTTGTGTTTCTTCATATTAAACCTCTCCAAAATTTTTGTTACATACTATGCTTCAGGCATAAAAATTCCATTTTATGTTTGCTTCACTTCTATGCCCAAAAATCCCTTAACAACCCCAAGTCAGTGATTTCAAATTCACTCTTCATGACTTCTTTGAATTCAGCGATGAGGAAATCATCACTGCCTATAAAAATCAAATCATCTACATATAAGACAATAATAAGAATCTTACCATCACTCTCTTTGATGTAGAGAGTAGGCTCATCGTCACATTTGTCGAAACCATTGTCCAACAAGTAAGCATCTATCCTGCTATACCGTGCACGCGGTGCTTGCTTCAGCCCATAAATAGTTTTCCTCAACTAATACACTTTGTTGTGAACCAACTGATGGTGTTTCCATTGTTCCACATAAATATGAATGGACAATCTCCAAATGTGCCTTTTCCCTTACTGACTTTCCTGCTGGAAATGTCTCTCTATGTTGCTTGCCCAAGATACGTCCTTCACATAGGTTGTCCGCTTTTCTATAAGCGACAACCCCTTCACCATGTCTTTTCTATGCAACAAATTCAAACCTCAAAAGTTGAGATGACCAAATCTCCAATGCCATAACTAATTTTCATTTTTGACCTCTGCTTGAAATTTCACTTGTGTAACAGCTGCAACTTTTCTTTCATCCTCTTGTGAGTTCATTGAAAGTTGTGCTTGCACACCTTCTTCCTTCAAGTTTGATCATATCTTTAGGGGAAACATTCTATTGTTTTTCATCTGAACCTTTGCAATCAATTGTCTGCTTGGAGACCAGTCCCAAATTGTGCACTCATCATTTTTGAAAAAAACATTGTAGCCCTTTTGCATGAGTTGTTCAATGCTTATGAGGTTATGCTTCAAACCAGAGACAAAGTAAACATCTAAGATGTATTTATTCTCCCCCTTCTTTGCTAGGATATTAACTCTTCCTTTGCCCATGACAGAGACTTTGCTATCAGTGCCTAATGTCACTTCATATTTCACACTTTTATCTAGATTGGAAAACATTTCTATGTTTCCTAACATGTGGTTGTTACACCTTGAATCTAGATACCATATATCACTTTGTTTTTCTTGTGCTACATTACAAGCTTAAAACATGCTAGCATGGTTCTTATTTTCTCTTGTGAAATTTACACTTGGTTTGTTACTAATGTCATATTGCTTGTTTCTACATTCATTTGCATAATGACTGTACTTCTTACAGTAATAACATTGGACTTGAGATTTATCACACCTCTGACCTTGTGCTTGATTTTGGCTTGGGCCTTGACTTGGATTTTGATTGCTTCCCCTTCAAATTGAGCTTGAAGGGCTGCTTATTCCACCTCTGTGTGGGATTCTTCCTCTTCCTCTAGCATATGATCTTCCTCTGTCTCTACCTTGACCAAATGAAACTTGTGTCTTGAAGGCATGCTCCAACGATGAGCTTGTTGTTCTATTAAGTATATGTTCATGATAAATAAATGATGCATGAAGCTCATCCACTGAGAACTGTGAGAGATCCTTCGTCTCTTCTATGGCCACGACAATGTCATCAAACGTTGCTGACAGAATTCTCAAAACTTTATCAACTATTCTCCTTTCCTCAAGTGTCTCACCATGAGACTTGACTTGAGTAACTAGTCCAATTACATGTGTAAAAAATGAGTCTACATTCTTAGACTCTTTTAGACAAAGTGTTTCAAAGTCTCTTCTCAACATTTTCAGTTTTGTTGTCTTCAATTTTTCCATGCCTTGGTAGGTTGTATGGAGGGTGTCCCATGCTTGCTTGGACTTCATTGTTGCTGCAACGCTTGGGAAAATACTTTCATGAACTACTTGAAAAATGTAGAAGAGGGATTTGCATCCTTCTTCCTGTTGTTCCTCAACAAATCCCTTTTTGCTTGACACAAGGCATTGTATGCTCCTACATCTGTTGGTTCTTGAAAACCATTCTCCACCAAATCCCGAATGTCTTAAGAAGAAAATAGGGTCTTCATTGTAATAGCCCAATAATCATAATTTTTGCCATTAAACTGAGATATCGAAGAAACAAAAATTAAATGCGCAGAAAAGCAGAGTAAAAACCAAATGGTTGTGGTAAATCTACTCATGAAGGTTTAAAGCCATATCGCAACAAGCCAAACTTTGGATCATATTATAAAACATATGTAAATACATGTGCATGATAAATTAGGCTGCTACTCAAAGTAAAAGCATAAAAAAATATTACTGTGATTTATGCTTCACTGGGTTGCAGAGTAATTGTTTGTAAAACTCCGTAAAACTTGTTTTCACACGCCCACCATAAATTGCTTCATGATTTTCTCTTCACTACCTCACAGGCTTTCACCCTCTCTTTTGATCAACTATACAAAAGACTTTTACATTCATATTTATCCAACGATACAACTTTGACTCATTAATTCATGACAGAGAAAATATTTAAGACACGGGATGGGCGATTATACAAAATGAGGATTTTTCTGAACTTGCAGAGGTTGTGGACTGCAACTAAGAGTTGCGCAATAAATGCTTAAATATATATTTTACAAACTCAGTATTAAGTGATTTAACTATCTGATGTGTTGCAGAATGGTCAGCCTTGTACTTCTGCTCAGAACTTCAGTCCTTCCACCTACAAACAAAATTGCAACCTGCAAAAGTTAACTGGGCAAGTATGGTGGTTGATAGTGTGTTTAAGGTGGTCGTTGAGATTAATATTTCCAACAAAAAAATGGTATAAATTTAAATAATTCCAAACCAACCAAAGGAGTGTGTTCACGCAATCTTACCGTCATAGAAAACTCCTATGATGGCAACTAAATAAGTAACGACAAAACTAAATTCTTCTACACCCACAGGAAATTGTAAATAGTCGAACCACGGCCCTTTAGGCGATCTCATCACATCACACAGTCTAGTTGTGTGGCAGAAATGCATTAGATCTCCATAAACACGTTGTTAGTCTTCTACACAATGTGCATAATTCGAACAATGCTTTCTAACATTGAACAATGCTCCAATAAAAAATCAATATTCAATAGAAGACACGTCACAAACTCTCATGCCCACAAACTGAACATTTTGAAGTCTGAAGAAGAAGGAGGCTCTTTATCCTGGCTTCAACAATTTATGCAAAAGAATGTTGGTTCCTCGTCGATTTCTCCCAGAAGGGTGATAGTACAAAAGGGAGCTCTTTCTAAAGAAACTCAGCAGCTCCTAGGATTAAATAAGCATGGCCATGAAAATGATGATTTTGTGGTAGCACAATTGTTTTGGATATTAGGCGATGGAAAAATGGACAACGTGCTACAACAGAACAACATCTTGTCTCCACGTTGCAAATACAGTGAATACCCAACAATAAAGTGTTCAATACATAACGACACAACAACACGTACTTACCATTTCGTGGCACCTCTTTCACAAACCCAACCTTGTGCTCTGATACCAAAATTTTGACCCACGTAAAATAACATCTAACCATAGGGTCATCACACAAAGTCTAATAAAACTAAATTGAAGATCACACACCAAGCATATACACATAAAAACTCAGAAAATGATTAATTAGTAAAGAAAATAATTACATGAGAATTGGCCCAATGATTTCCCTCTCACTCCTCACACTCACTCACACATTTCTACATATTACATGCCTCATGGCTCGCCTTAATTTATACAAATGGATTAGAACCCAAGGTAGGTTCTAGATCCCTAAACTAACTCCGAAAAAAAATATCTCTTTTAATCCCTAAAATCTCTCATCCAATCCCTTATCCCTAGATAAAAGCTAACTAATCCATAATCTTCTCAAACCTTCCCCAATACTCTCGAATCTTCTCTTATTTATATGAATTATCATTCTCTCCTAAAAACTCTAGGGAAAATACATTAATTAATTATACAAAATACCATATTGTTTTGCCCCATTGACATACCTTAGAATCCTTTTCGATGCTTGCCAATGTATTTCTTTGTGTTTCTACATGAACCTCAACACCAAACTCATTGCATACATTATATCCAGCATAGTGTGTCTCCATGAATCTTCTTTGCTCAACTTCAATCCCGTGACAATTGGAGTTGGTGCGGGCTTGCGTTTCTGCATATTAAACCTCTCCAAAATTTCTGCTACATACTATGCTTGAGGCATAAAAATTCCATTTTATGTTTGCTTCACTTCTATGCCCAAAAATCCCTTAACAACCCCAAGTCAGTGATTTCAAATTCACTCTTCATGACTTCTTTGAATTCAGCGATGAGGAAATCATCACTGCCTATAAAAATCAAATCATCTACATATAAGACAATAATAAGACTCTTACCATCACTCTCTTTGATGTAGAGAGTAGGCTCATCGTCACATTTGTCAAAACCATTGTCCAACAAGTAAGCATCTATCCCGCTATACCGTGCACACGGTGCTTACTTCAGCCCATAAATAGTTTTCCTCAACTAATACACTTTGTTGTGAACCAACTGATGGTGTTTGCATTGGTCCACATAAATATGAATGGACAATCTCCAAATGTGTCTTTTCCCTTACTGACTTTCCTGCTGGAAATGTCTCTCTATGTTGCTTGCCCAAGATACGTCCTTCACATAGGTTGTCTGGTTTTTCTATAAGCGACAACCCCTTCACCATGTCTTTTCTATGCAACAAATTCAAACCTCCAAAGTTGAGATGACCAAATCTCCAATGCCATAACTAATTTTCATTTTTGACCTCTGCTTGAAATTTTACTTGTGTAACAACTGCAACTTTTCTTTCATCCTCTTGTGAGTTCATTGAAATTTGTGCTTGCACACCTTCTTCCTTCAAATTTGATCTTATATTTAGGGGAAACATTCTATTGTTTTTCATCTGAACCTTTGCAATCAATTGTCTGCTTGGAGACCAGTCCCAAATTGTGCACTCATCATTTTTGAAAAAAACATTGTAGCCCTTTTGCATGAGTTGTTCAATGCTTATGAGCTTATGCTTCAAACCAGAGACAAAGTAAACATCTAAGATGTATTTCTTCTCCCCCTTCTTTGTTAGGATATTAACTCTTCCTTTGCCCATGACAGAGACTTTGCTATCAGTGCCTAATGTCACTTCATATTTCACACTTTCATCTAGATTGGAAAACATTTCTATGTTTCCTAACATGTGGTTGTTACACCTTGAATCTAGATACCATATATCACTTTGTTTTTCTTGTGCTACATTACAAGCTAAAAACATGCTAGTATGGTTCTTATTTTCTCTTGTTAAATTTACACTTGGTTTGTTACTAATGTCATATTGCTTGTTTCTACATTCATTTGCATAATGACCGTACTTCTTACAGTAATAACATTGGAATTGAGATTTATCACACCTCTGACCTTGTGCTTGATTTTGGCTTGGGCCTTGACTTGGATTTTGATTGCTACCCCTTCAAATTGAGCTTGAAGGGATGCTTATTCCACCTCTATGTGGGATTCTTCCTCTTCCTCTAGTATATGATCTTCCTCTGTCTCTACCTTGACCAAATGAAACTTGTGTCTTGAAGGCATGCTCCAATGATGAGCTTGTTGTTCTATTAAGTATATGTTCATGATAAATAAATGATGCATGAAGCTCATCCACTGAGAACTGTGAGAGATCCTTCGTCTCTTCTATGGCCACGACAATGTCATCAAACCTTGCTGACAGACTTCTCAAAACTTTATCAACTATTCTCCTTTCCTCAAGTGTCTCACCATGAGACTTGACTTGAGTAACCAGTCCAATTACATGTGTAAAAAATGAGTCTACATTCTCAGACTCTTTTAGACAAAGTGTTTCAAAGTCTCTTCTCAACATTTTCAGTTTTGTTGTCTTCAATTTTGCCATGCCTTGGTAGGTTGTCTGGAGGGTGTCCCATGCTTGCTTGGACTTCGTTGTTGCTGCAACCCTTGGGAAACTACTTTCATGAACTGCTTGAAAAATGTAGAAGAGGGCTTTGCATCCTTCTTCCTGTTGTCCCTCAACAAATCCCTTTTTTCTTGAGACAAGGCATTGTATGCTCCTACATCTGTTGGTTCTTGAAAACCATTCTCCACCAAATCCCAAATGTCTTGAGAAGAAAATAGGGTCTTCATTGTAATAGCCCAATAATCATAATTTTTGCCATTAAACTGAGATATCTAAGGATTAATCAAGCTTGTGCTTGATGTTTCCATTTCTAAGTGTAAAAAAAACTTTCTACCCGTTGGTAAATACATTTCAAAAATTCTGCCCTCAAAACAATTTTTAATTGCTAGTAAAAACACTTGTTTTTACACTACCAAAGTTTAACTTGCTCTGATACCATGTTAGAAAATTTCACAGGGGCAAAGGAGAGGAGTTTGACAAATCGCAACTAAACAAAGGCTTAATTGAAACAAAAATTAAATGCCCAGAAAAGCAGAGTAAAAACCAAATGGTTGTGGTAAATCTACTCATGAAGGTTTAAAGCCATATCGCAACAAGCCAAACTTTGGATCATATTATAAAACATATGTAAATACATGTGCATGATAAATTAGGCTGCTACTCAAAGTAAAAACATAAAAAAATCTTACTGTGATTTATGCTTCACTGGGTTGCAGAGTAATTGTTTGTAAAACTCTGTAAAACTTGTTTTCACACGCCCACCATAAATTGCTCCATGATTTTCTCTTCACTACCTCACAGGCTTTCACCCTCTCTTTTGCTCAACTATACAAAAGACTTTTACATTCATATTTATCCAATGATACAACTTTGACTCATTAATTCATGACAGAGAAAATATTTAAGACGCCAGATGGGCGATTATACAAAATGAGGATTTTTCTGAACTTGCAGAGGTTGTGGACTGCAACTAAGAGTTAAGCAATAAATGCTTGAATATATATTTTACCAACTAAGTATTAAGTGCTTTAACTATATGATGTGTTGCAGAATGGTCAGCCTTGTACTTCTGCTGAGGTTGTGGACTGCAACTAAGAGTTAAGCAATAAATGCTTGAATATATATTTTACCAACTAAGTATTAAGTGCTTTAACTATATGATGTGTTGCAGAATGGTCAGCCTTGTACTTCTGCTCATAACTTCAGTCCTTCCACCTACAAACAAAATTGCAACCTGCAAAAGTTAACTGGGCAAGTATGGTGGTTGACAGTGTGTTTAAGGTGGTGGTTGAGATTAATATTTCCAACAAAAAGATGGTATAAATTTAAATAATTCCAAACCAACCAAAGGAGTGTGTTCACTCAATCTTACCGTCATAGAAAACTCCTCTGATGGCAACTAAATAGGCAACGACAAAACTAAATTCTTCTACACTCACAGGAAATTGTAAATAGTCGAACCATGGCTCTTTAGCAAATCTCATCACATCACACAGTCTAGTTGTGGAGAAGAAATGCATTAGATCTCCATAAACACGTTGTTAGTCTTCTACACAATGTGCATAATTCGAACAATGCTTTCTAACATCGAACAATGCTCCAACAAAAGATCAATATTCAATAGAAGACACGTCACAAACTCTCATGCCCACAAACTGAACATTTTGAAGTCTGAAGAAGAAGGAGGCTCTTTATCCTGGCTTCAACGATTTATGCAAAAGAATGTTGGTTCATCGTTGATTTTTCCCAGAAGGGTAATAGTACAAAAGGGAGCTCTTTCTAAAGAAACTCAGCAGCTCCTAGGATTAAATAAGCATGGCCATGAAAAGGATGATTTTGTGGTAGCACAATTGTTTTGGATATTAGGCCACGGGAAATGGACAACGTGCTACAACAGAATAACACGTACATACTATTTCGTGGCACCTTTTTCGCAAACCCAACCTTGTGTTCTGATACCAAAATTTTGACCCACGTAAAATAACATCTAACCATAGGGTCATCACACAAAGTCTAATAAAACTAAATTGAACATCACACACCAAGCATATACACATAAAAACTCAAAAAATGATTAATTAGTAAACAAAATAATTACATGAGAATTGGCCCAATGATTTCCCTCTCACTCCTTACACTCACTTTCACATTTCTACATATTACATGCCCCATGGCTCACCTTAATTTATACAAATGGATTAGAACCCAAGGTAGGTTCTAGATCCCTAAACTAACTCCCAAAATATCTCTTTTAATCCCTAAAATATCTCATCCAATCCCTTATCCCCAGATAAAAGCTAACTAATCCATAATCTTCTCAAACCTTCCCCAATACTCTTAAATCTTCTCCTATTTATATGAATTATCATTCTCTCCTAAAATCTCTAAGAAAAATACATTAATTAATTAAATCCTAATTTTCTAAACTAACTTTAAATAAACATTTAACCTAAATTAAATACACCTATATCAAAAAGATTAAGTAGAGTAGAAAAAAATCCTAACATAAGAATGAAACATTTCAATTCCAACCTTAAAAAATTCCATGTAGTTTATAATTCTTTCCTATGAAATTAGGAATCAAGTTTATTGAAATTTCTCTAATAAAATAAAAATTACCACGTAATGTTTTTTATCTTAAAATTTCTCGAAGGAAGTGTTTCTTAATGATGAAATTTCCTTTCACAAATGACAGTTGAAAGACGAGTTTATTTTAGTATCTTGATTCTTATTGTCATGCAGCCACAATGACCTATTTGCAGTTCACACATAATTACCATGGACCGTGGATTTTCTTCATATTTTTTTCCCTTTGTCGTAAGAAACTCACGATGAATGGAAATTATTCATTAATGATTCATAACATTGACGTGTTTATAGGTTGCATGCATTATAGTGCACGTTGAGTATAGGTGGTTTTTATATGTATTTATTATTATTATTTTTTTAATTTACAAAAATAGTAGGATTTATATAAAATTTGTGCGTGGACAACATAGATATTTGGAAAATGAGTTATATGTATGCATTTGAGAGTCGATTAGTATAAGTGGTTTTTATATGTATGTGATATTTATTATTATTATTATTATTTTAATTTACAAAAATGAGTAGGATTTATATAAAATTTGTGTTTGGACAACACAGATATTTGGAAAATGAGTTATATGAATACATTTGAGAGTTGATTTTCTAGGATGAAAATATTGATATCACAAAAAGATTATCTAGAGAGGTTATTGATACATTATGACTGAAAAAGTAAAGCTTATAAAACAAACCAAACAAAAGAGCACATTTGCATTGAGATTACATCAAAAAATGGAGTGGGTATCCTCTTTCGTAAACCAGTTGAGGTCGGGAAGTGATCATCCTACATATCTACTAGAAGCGCTTGCTTTCGAATTTTGACTTTACTTGGCAGGGAGTTGAACTTGCATACCTTCAATTTGCTTGGCAGGGAGTTGAACTTGCAGGCCCTCAATTTGCTGACTAAGAGTGTCCATCACATATGTTTGACAGGCGAGCTTACATTTCAAGTCTAGAATATCCTCCATTAGATTGATTGTGGTGCTCAATTTCTCTTGTAGTTTCCAATTAGTCTTTAGAATTTCCAATTGTAGGGACTCAAACTGTGGGATGTAGTTGTTACACCAATTTCTGCCCCCAGCTCCAGGATTTTTGCTTCCGTTAACCCACATTATGGCCCAATAGAGATAAGGTAACAAATAATTCCTTTGCGTCTTCTGCAATAACCTTTGTAGCTCGAGAGGAGGGAAAGCAGGACATGAGCAAGGGATGACAACAACACGGAAGTAGAAGACACATAATAGATAGATTAGGGTTCAATGGAACCTCTTTCGACGACCTTGAGATAGGCCACCCATTGAAACTTGCAGAACCTGAGGGGAGTCCAACCCAGGTAGCCAATATGACCCACCAAACACTACAGTAGAGGAAAATACCCTCAAGAAGCAACAATACAGGTGTCAAAAGGAAGCAAAGATGCAGAGGGCCAATGACTGAAACTTCAGATAATAAGGGAGTTCTCTGAGATGTCCAGAGGGGAAAATAACAATCAATTGGAAAGGAGAAACAATTTTTCCAAGCAGGAAGGAGAAGCCTACATACAAAGGAGGAAGCTTCGGTGAAGAGGTTGGATAAAAGGAGAAACAATTTTTCCAAGCAGGAAGGAGAAGCCTACAACAAAGGAGGAAACTTGAGTGAAGAGGTTGGATAAAATCTGATGATTATGGAAGCCTAGTTGTATCAAATTATGTTCAACAAAACCCTCCTTAGGTGCCAAAAGTACGGACCATTGCTGATATGTTCCCTACACTTGAAAATGTTGCAATCAATCCAACTATGCAAGCATCCTGGTGGAGACAAAAAGACCTCCTTAGGGCGCTTGTAGGATTGCATGAAACTCCTCCACCACTAATAAAACCTAAATTTTCCTGGGAGGGAAAATCTACGAACTTTGGGTTGACAGAGAGCCATTAATTAAACATTAGAGAGGTCATACCACATGCTTTGCTTTGAGTGTTGCCATTATAATTCATAAATACAGACTCCATAAAAACAATAGCTAGCCGCCAACCTCATGTACGCAAAGTGTGTGGGAATGCCACTTAAGTTACTAGTTGCATGAATGCCACGACACCAAACTAGAAGCTCCTACATTTTATTGGTAACATACTAATTTATGTTTTGATACAACGGGATAATTGGTTATGACTTAGTTCCCAGACCATGAGATTAGAAGAAGGAAAAGAGGGGTCAAGGTATACTTTTCCACCCCTCAGCTCTGTTAATTTACGTTTTCCCCATTGTGAGAAGAGAATCGTAATTGGCTCGACTATCCGTCTCAAAGTTCTGATGTCAAGGGCATTTTAGAAATATTTTTGCAGGAAGTCATCTAAATTTGGATACTCTTTGTAATAAAAGCTTAAGTTTAAGGTGGTTTTTCCTTGGTCAAGAACTTTTATGCAAATGTTGAATTGTAATGAGAGAATTTCTTAGGATCATGATATTTGGAAGATGCATATATTTAGCCAATATTAAATTTAGCAATAAGTCATACATCACTTAATTATTGGCCACTAGCCCTAATCCCTAAGAGTATAAGATTACCAAATTTTCATCAAAATTATATATAACCCCTCCCTTATGTGACCCCTTAATACATATTAAAAATGTTATTGAAAATTAAAAATCCAAAAAAAATTCAAGGAATGTGATTTCTTAATAATAAATATGAAAAAGATACATTTATATTTGATTGTTATAATTATTTTGTTAATTATTTATTTGAATGTTCAATACAACTTGGTGAATATAATATTTGATGAAGAGTATTTTGAGTTGATTAGAAATTCAGTAAGGGTAATCGGTTTATGCAAATGCTTTATGTGTAATTTTATCACTCTCATAATTTTTTAAATTTAAAATTAATTTTAATATATAATATATATATATATATATATATATATATATATATAAATACTATTTAATTTTATAAAAGCAATCATATTAAAACATATTTGATATAGATTATAAAAAATAAAAAAGTATAATAATATTTTTTTACACGTTAAATTCAATAAAAACAAAAAATAATTTAAAAAATAAAATAACTTAAAAATTTATTTTTAAAAAATAAACAATAATATAACATATTTAAATTTAAAGGATTAAAACTGATTAAATACAAATTAATAATTAAAAATATTATAGTAATGTAATAATATATAATGTAACCTTAATATAAGGCGACATATTATATATAATATCTTATGTGTAATATATCACATATTATATTATATATGCATATTATCTCATATTTAATATGCGAAATAATATAGTATAAATTTTTTGTATATATATATATATTGTTGGTCAAAGTTTTTATTGTTTTCAACATAATTTTTATATAAAATTAAAGTTTATTGTTAAAACGGTACATTGTCATGGTTTGTAATAAGGGAAATTAAATTTGCGAACATTGAGATCAATCGTTCATCATCTAAAATCATCCAAAAAATATTTTTAACTTGCATCCAAATTTCTCATATGCACTAGGATATATATACAAAATATCAATTGCTAGTTATAGCTAGCTATACATCTACTAAAATAAACTAATTCACTAAAAGTAAAAAGGATGAGCCAAAAGGCTAGGCTAACAACATTATCAAATGATTTACTGGGGCCAAATCTAGGTGCTTGTGCCTACTATAGCTACAAGCTTGATGCCACATTGTAGATGACATTCTATGTGATTTAGGCGAGCATCAAGGCTAACTAAGCAAGAGTGTTGGTGGCATTAGACTGGCTAGATTTCATTAAGGCATGCTATAATTTCATTGTGGTCCTCATACTTTTCTTTGAGAACCCTTCTCAGGAGCACCTTCATTTGCTAATGGAGGGTGACAAAATTGAGATATTGGTTTTATCTTCCCCTAGTATGGCCAAGGTCTGCAACCCAGTTAGCTCCTTTAGTTTGGATTTCATAGTCAAAGTAGGCTTGGTGATCATTAGTGGTTAAGGTTTTTAACTAACACATTCCTCTTGGGTTTCTAGAGAACTGGAGGAATGGAAAATAGTTGTAGTTGTCTTAGCTTGTGTCTAAGCTTGAGGTTTTCCATAAACACCTCAACCTCTAGGTCTTAGCAAGAGCACATATGCTAATGGGTCATACTGCTCAAAGGAATGATAGACATAGTGAAAGAAACCCCCCAGTAGAGGGACATGCCAATGAGGAAAAACGAAAGAAACTAGGACAGAGTCAGAAAAAAATTAACGTTCGACTTCCAAGTTGGTCTAGTGATAGTATTAGCTAGAACAATGGTAGAGGAAGGGCATACAGGGAGTAGCTCCAGCTAGGTCTATCAACCATACAACCAAGGGCATGCCAATTGATTCCCACATCACCAAGACACCCTACATACCATAAGATTCCACTACGCATATACAAATGGATTGAACTTCCTCGGGGATTGGACATAAAAAGATTTACCCCATGACTATCCACCCACCGGGCGTTGAAGTGTTATAGGAAATATGTCTTTCTTCCCCATATGCCACTCATTCCAGCTTTGCCCTAACTGCGACAACTTCCAAAACCCTAGGTCTCACTGTAGGAATTGGACCTCCATGCGCCAGAATTTCCACAAAGCTAGTGCAGTTGTGGAAATATCCCACGTATGGGAAACATCACTGAAATTATAGAATAACACAAAGCCACGACAAAAGAGCCAAGAGCTCATGACGAGAATGAGAATTGCCATCTTAATGCAAAGGAATGTAAATGTTTACATGTGTGAATGCATAGGGTGGGAAAACCACGGCATCCCCCTCTTAAATATAATGGGAGGTGACAGGGTAGTGGGCTCCCCCCTATACCTTGGCATTAGTTCCAACACCATGTTTGGGGAATTTTTATAATGTTTTAATTATTTAAGTTATTAAGTAATTTTAATTTTAATTAATAATCTATAATATATAAATAAATAATCGTCCTTTCAGGTGAACCACATAATTAGGATTAATTAAAAAACTTATAATTATAGTTTATTTTTTTTTAAAGTCTTAAATTGTTTAAGTACATAAATCAAAGGCATTACTTATTTAAGAATAATGATCACAAAAATTCACTTTTTATTTATAGTGACATCTTCCTTTTACTTACATTAATATTATTTATTTTTTTAATTTTATTTTCAACAACTTTTCAATTTAAGTTAATTCTAGTTACATGGATTGTAATGCAAAGAGTGAGTTGTAAATACATCTCCCCATAAAATGACTAACTCATAATATTTTATTATATCTTTTAGGAGGCTCATTTCATATCTCAAAATTCTCTTAATAGAAGAAACCTGTAGGTGCCCACATTATGTTAAAAAACAACAATTGGGCATCTTCAAAATGCACTAAATTTCTATCAAAAGAATGAAATGGATAATATTTGAATGGGATACATAGGACATGTAAACTTGTATGTACTTGATTTCAATCATAACCAAGCAAAATTTATTTCTCATGTATAAATTGGAGGTTCATGGATGCAAAGGATTCACTTTATTAGCAAGCTAAAAAACTAGGATAATGCTTTAATGCCATCTACTCTAAAGAAACCCTAGATTGTTTTCTACAAATTTGATATAGATTATTAGGGTTCTCTATAGCCACATTTGGCTTCACGTTTGTATAGCTTATAAATATATGAAGTGAGTGCAAGATCGAATTATGTCAAGGTAGGAGGAACACAAAAGTGGGTGAATGATGTCACTAGCAACATGAAAATATATTGTATCTTTCTATAAACATCATATTTATATAATGTAGATATATCTTCCCCCTACATAATTATATATCAATTTGTATTTATTGCTATGCATCTTGTTTATGAATAGAATTGGTGCAAGTGTTTGACTATTTGTAGGTGGTTAACTTTAATTGGACCTATCTTTATATATGAAATTTTGTTGGAGTGAGTAAGGTATTAATTGTTTGAATGTGTGTGAGGATTTCAATAGTTCGAGCGTGAATATTCATCCTATAGTTCAACAATTGGAGCAAAGGAGCTAGAAGATAATTAGATTTATTATATCCATCTTCCTTATCTTTCCATCATTGTTGTATTAATTTAAGGAAGAAAAAGAAGAAAGTAATCTATTGTGATATACCGACAAGGATCCATAATCTTGTTAGGAGCAATCAACATACCCTAACCATTTTCTGCACAATATTTAAATAAGAAGATAAGTCACTATTTCTTTCTATTAAGGAATCTCTTCTTTGAATTAAGTCACTTTTCTCTCACGGAGAGGTCCATTCCCATAGTTCCCTCTTCCACTAGGGATTCATTAACCTTGGATATCAAGAGAGATTTAGCCTTTGACTTCCGCTTGTGATATCCCAACCTAGCTATCTTAGCCACCATTTTTTGAAAGGCATCATCAAGCTCAACATTACATTTTTATCGTCGTTAATAGGGTAGCAAGTGTAAATTCTCGCATAATAGAGCTAGACATCATAAGCAATGCATGCCGCAAACAAAAAATCAATCACATAAAACTAAACTAAATATAATCAAGATGTGAATCATTAAAAGGACAACGTTACACCACATATAGAGTGGAAAAAAACCTTAAAGGAAAATACTCCACTTTAAATGCTACATTATATATAAATGCTATACAATGCTCTATTATATATTGTCTAGAGACAACTACCTCAATAAATGTGGCCCACTAAACCACTAGTCAAACCATAAACACCTCATAAGTGAGGATCCGTCACCCTTTTGCAACTTAATTAATGATGGGCACTTACAATAGGATTATGTATAATCATACACTTATCTACATAATTGTCCACTAAAGTAAGATTGACAAACATGATGGCCCCTTCTCACCAACAACATGCTTCTCCATTAATTTTGATGAACATCTTTATTGTCCTTTTTTAGTGGTTAGATTGAACCCCTTTTTTCTAGTAGAATGATTTTCCTTTCTCACCCCTTATATAAACCATCAATTCCTATTTCATTGTCTCATTTGTTTAAGTTATTTTTCTATTTATCATTTTTCCAATATATGTTTTTCTATTTAAGATATGCATTAGACATTTGCACTTGTAAATACCATTTCATATGCTTTTGGGTTACATTGACAAAGTTGGTTATTTATTATATTTACATGTATTGCTCTCTTCCTTTTAATGGATTCGTTAGTCCTCTCCATGAATAATTGTGGTTCAATTTTCCCTAAGAGTGTGGTAGACTTACCAATAATAATAAGGTGATTAGGTTTGTTTTAACATGAACTATTATATTTTGAAATTATTAAAAATGATGTGGTAGGGGCTTTTTAATTATCCTTCTAATGGCTTAGGGATATTGCTGGACACCTAATTGGTAGGAGTTGCTAGTAAGAATACCAACCGTTGTTGGAAGTCCAAGAAATCTCTTTGAACCTAAATTATATCTGGAGTTTAAAATGGTGGGAGGTAGGTGTATTCTTGCCCTGACTAATTGTTTGTGAGCCACTATATGTGCGTTCCCCAAAAGAAAACCCTTATCCCGATTGCAGATTCGCAAAATCTGCTTACCTGTCAGGTCGGGTTCACCTTTCCGTCTCCATTAACATAGACAGACGTTGGCGTACTAAAACCTTTATCGCCGGAAAATTTTTGCAAGCGGAAGTTTATGCTGTACGTTATAAAATGTTACTTCTCCATTACTTGGTCCTCGCGCCGTCAATGAAGAGCTCAAGAGACGAAATGCAGCTTCAAAGTTTATGAAAGTAGTATTAACAATCCATTTCATAGTGTTTTATTAGTCCCTAACATCTGGCAATGGCCAGGGACTATAGTAATCGGTTTGGCGATATTTAGCATTAATTCACGCGGTTTATACACTAAGTGTGTGGCTTATGCAAGCAGTTGCGTCTGTTAACTATATGGTAGCTTGTCTCATCATCTTATTTGGCCTCTTCCCGAGGCGAAGAGGCCAAAAGCATATGCTATTTTCTACTTCCGTTGTTTTCATTATTTGGGAAGTGGAGAAGTGGAGATTAATGCTAGCATTAAAGAAAAAGAGCTGAGATATGTATACCCGACAAGAAACTTAAACAAAGTTTTCTGTACACCTTCATCCTGGTTTCCACTGCCACCGCCTTGTAACTGCCACCTACACCTTTCAAGACGGTGACACAAACACTACAACTACACGTTGCATGGTGGTGCCACGAATACTGCAATAGAAATAGGAAGTATGGCTTATAAAAAGCACTATCTCTGCTAAAAATTGCAACGCTTTGTAGTCGACTTTTCTGCAATTTCACTGATTGCTTCTGTGTTGCAGATCACAGGCGTGTTGGTCGTGGATCCAGATATCGCCGTCTCCTACTGTCGATGACCTGCAGACCATCCATGATTAACGTTACTGTACTGTAGTAAATTGAATACCAATTTTTCACATCATTTTTCCTATATGATTTTTCTCTAGTTATTCATAGCAGTAACAAACTCTACAACAGAGGACTAACTATTCTTTGAAATTTCAGGATTCTAGTAGCAGATTCCTTCGTTGGCATCATGAATAGCTAGTTCAATCATATACAATTATGAATAGCTTGTTCAATCATATACAGTTATGTTTAGAGTCTATTTAAAACATTATAATGGCGGTGATTTGATATTGATTCTATGAAACGTAATCACTAACGCTTGTGCAACAGACACCATCTTTCTTGCACGCCAATCACTCAGCTACTGTGTTTCAGGTTCACCCTATACTTCCCTTTTTTCCCTTCGCTCAATGTCGGATTAACCAGTACGAGCACCAGATACACCAGGTAAAGATCCAGAGCCACCGAGTTCAGATCCATATCCATAACGAGGCCTAGTTCCTTATGTTCGTGATGCTGGTAGAGATCCAGACCTTCGTGATCTAGATTATGTGTTCCAGGTTATCGAGACCCAACTTTTTCTCTTGTTGATCGAACATAAGCATTTATAGCACCAGCATTGACAAACCTCAGTATCGATCGCAGTTTTTGTGCTTCCGGCGATACTCGTTGTGGATGACCATCTGAAAGCATAAGTGTCAGGTTGTTGTACTTGAGTCCTTTGGCTATTAACACGTATGTTGTACGCACGGAATCGTGGCATACCAAATGTCGTTTTCTCGCAAAGTTAGCTATTAAACTCGTTTTAAACTATCATATACTTGTTTCATAGATTTCAATTGATTAAGGGTCAACGTGTCGATTGATGGTTGATCTGTGCAATTGGTCGGTCGGTTGTTGCGCAATTTCGTAAAGTCGAAGCTCAAATTTCTTCAACGGCAATGCTACACGGGCCCTACATTAAATTTGGTTTTTCTATGCCCTGAATTATTCAAAAATATACTTTTAAATAAATAAATAAAAATATAACCAATTAAAATCCAAAAAATAAAACATTTCACGTTACATAGTAAATGTTTATATATGCGGCATCGAAAATAAAAACCATGCGTGGAAAGTTTCAGTGTGCGCTGTGAGATGTTCTTCACATTCTTACAGAATGGCAATAACTATGGCCAAGACTTTCGATACCAATTTACAGTGGGTTTCCGTGTGCACAAAATATGGCAGGGTTTTGTATATTTCATTTACCAGTTAGCTCTGGTTAGCTGTTGCTTGAGGCTGCATTCGACTCACTGTTGATGATGACAAACTGCAATATAAAGAAGATCCACAAGTATAATATAGAGGGGTCTCTGGTAGTTTCCATTTTTTATGAGGAGGGCCCACTTTTCAACTACACCTACCACGTCCCTAAAGTGGATTTGAAAAAATAAAGAATCGCGGACCCAATTGCATTAAACATCGAGCAGACAAGTTGTCCACTATTTATAATATTCGTTGATCATTTGGATAGTGCTATTGATCAATGAAACCTGTGTACACAGTGATAGATCTGAATTTTTTTCCTTGTGACAAATAACATATACTTTTATTCATTTTTCCCAGTGAGACTATGCAATATCTAACCATAAAACTTGTGATAATGTTATCACTCATATTCACTCCCACAACAAGCAAAGTGCATACTATCGAGAGGTTCAACAATTAGCTTGTTCTCAAGAAATAATATTGCGCAAGGAATCCTTCGTTTCGTATGGGAGGCAATATTGAAGAAATCCCAAGCAGTTCCAACGATCCAGGATTGGGTAGTTTGCTTGCTGTAGGTCCAAATTTCTAGTCAAAGCCAGGGCACCAACATTACTAGTTAGCTCCGGTTAGCTGCTCCTTGAGGCTGCATTCGACCCACTACAGACAGATATGTCGGTCGGCCTGCGAATGCTTGAATTGGCACATTATAGTCTAGAGCTATACATGTGAACGGACGGTAACTAGTCAAATCCAGGGCACCACCATTAGCAGTTAGCTTCGGTTAGCTGCTCCTTAAGGCTTATCCGCTGATAGGAGGGTCGAGAACTTGCAGATACAGAAATATCCGCTAATTAGTCTTCAGCCAGTTAGTGCTATCTGATCAGGGCAACTCTAGTCATTCTTTGTTGTTATTAACTCTTCTCAGTGCCAGAAATAAGTCTATTCTTGGGAAGCTCTACTCAGTCAGTGCAACTCTCTTTTCATTGTTACAAGGTCATTGCATCAAGTCGTCGATCATAGTTGAAAGCCAGTACCGATAAGGAGGTGCCATTTACTAGAGCTTCCAATCATAGCCAGTCTCATAGCTACAGTGCAAGCATCTGACATAGCCAACAGAGCAATAGATCATAGCCGATTGCCAATCATAACCAATCTCAATGTTTACATTAAGCCCAGTGTTTCCTAACTGCCGATTGAAAAGAACATGACATGACATGGCAAGGCACAGGTCCACCCATGTTAGTTGTTTACATAACCAAAACCGCCTCTCGGCTATTGCCTTTTCTCTAAACTGCCTAACCTGCAAGGGCCTTTGGCTAACCTGTAAAGGCTCTGCTAGAGCGGCTCTTGCGTTTCTATGAACTGCCTAACCTGCAAAGGATCATATCGAACATGCAAAGGATCGCAGGTGGCTTTATATTATTTAGTTTGGCAATACCAATGTCGTTACGGCTATTTCATGACCGCTGGGGAACCTTGTGAAAATGGACCTATGGGCCACATCTTTCATGTCACTTCTTCTTTTACATATGACTCCAGAAACATATATCTTCTTAAAGCATAATTATCATATCTTGTCATGTGGCTTTTACAGTATCTGACTCATTCAATAGATTTGGATATTTTGGTATGCTTGACTAATTTGTCAATTGACTTTTGGCTTCAACTGATATGAAGTACACACATCTATGAAGGCAAATAACACAGAGCCTTCAGCTAAATTGTAAAGGTTTGTCTATTGCCTCTCGGCTAACCTGTAAAGGTTCGGCTATCGCCTCTCGGCTATTGCCTTTTCTCTAAACTTCCTAACCTGCAAGGGCCTTCAGCTAACCTGTAAAGGCTCTGCTAGAGCGGCTCTTTCCCATATCCTTTTAATTTATTTTATTAATTAATGTTGCACATGAATCTTGTCAAGCTTGACCAAACTTCTAACGCATGGCTTTGTGCTTGCCGAAGTTTGAAGCTTGATAATTAACAAGCACTAGACCACAACCCAGTAATCCTTCCTCAATTTCTTTAGTTTTAATTATCTTCATATTTTCCAAACAATGGCAATTATCTTCTTTGGTCAATTTTCCCTTTTAATGTACGAGGATATACTAAAATAAAATTCTTTCACAAATATTCAAAATAGTCATTCTTTCATTACTTTATCTTTCTACTTGCATTTGCTACAACTATGCAAACTCAAATCAATATATTCATCTTTTAAAAGGAGAGATTTTATTTTCATTGTTTCATTACTTTTCTTTATACTTGCATTTGTTACAACCGTGCAAACTCAAATCAATATGTTCATCTTTTAAACGGAGAGATTTTCTTTTCATTGAAATTGTTTTCCTAGCAGAACAGAAAATTTATGAAACATAATCATCATGTCTCTTTGTTTTTACACCTGAAAAGTTCTGTTGACAAGCATGACTAGCAAATCTGGAAAGGCCCAAAATCGGGGCAGCCAAATGGCAGCAGAAGCAGTGGCAAACCACAGAACAATCACAACATTGTGTTCCAAAGACACAGTCTTAGCACTATTCGCAGCTACCCAATGGGGGACTCTTAAGGAGGGCCTGAGACAGTCATGGTTAGCCATTTTTGGAATAGAAAGTGCTCAAAGCCTAACATTCTTGACTTGGGCTTTGGATTTTTGGTACGGTGGAAAGCTTATGGAACAGGGACTGATCAGTTCAGGTGAAAGAACTATCTATTTGTCTCAAAAACCTATTAAGTAGGATAAGGAGTTAACAATTTTAGTCCACTTTGTTTTTATTGTGTTCATATATATGATTTATAGAACCATTTAATTGACTCAGAGAATGCATATTTATTGGAAATTAGAGAGCACAGTTTTTTAAACCTATATATTTACATTTTTCCCTCATGCTTTTGATTGGGATTCTGAATTTAGAGATAAAGACCCATACCTTCATGGGCAAGATCTAGAAGCAGAGCCTGTTGAAGCACAGGTTTATCCAGGACCAGTAGCTTCAGTCTCCACTCTGACCTTAGTCTTAGACATTGAAGCTAGAAAACTTGATCTCCTCAAGTTCATTCGTGTTAACAGAATTTGTGAAACTGAGAATGGGTGAGCAAGCAGAGTTCTGGTCACAATCTACCTGACTTTTACAAGAAGGCTCCAACGGTGCAGCCCATTGTATGTCTACTCCATAGTTCCACTGCCTCGCAGGCATCACCGGGTTGAAATTTAGGACACTAGTGTAAGCCCTGCAACCACCTGAGTGTACCCCTATTGTCTGAGAAGCGGTAAAACCTCCTGCTATAAATGTGCAACAGACGCCATCTTTCCTGCACGCCAATCGCTCAGCTACTGCATTTCAGGTTCACCCTATCCTTCCCTTTTTTCCCTTCGCTCAGTGCCGGATTAACCAGTACGAGCACTAGATACACCAGGTAAAGATCCAGAGCCACTGGGTTCAGATCTATATCCATAATGAGGCCCAGTTCCTTATGTTCGTGATGCTGGTAGAGATCCAGACCTTCGTGATCCAGATTATGATGTTCCAGGTGATCGAGACCCAACTTTTTCTCTTGTTGATCGAACATAAGTATTTATAGCACCAGCATTGACAAACCTCAGTATCGATCACAGTTTCTGTGCTTCCGGCGATACTCGTTGTGGATGACCATCTGAAAGCATAAGTGTCAGCTTGCTGTAATTGAGTCCTCTGGCTATTAACACGTATGTTGTACGCACGGAAACATGGCATACCAAATGTCGTTTTCTCTCAAAGTTAGTTATTATACTCATTTTAAACTATCATATACTTGTTTCATAGATTTCAATTGAGTAAGGGTCAACGTGTCGATTGATGGTTGATCTGTACAATTGGTCGGTCGGTTGCTGCGCAATTTCGTAAAGTCGAAGCTCAAATTTCTTCAACGGCAATGCTACATGGGCCCTACATTAAATTTGGTTTTTCTATGCTCTGAATTAGTCAAAAATATACTTTTAAATAAATAAATAAAAATATAACCAATTAAAATCCAAAAAATAAAACATTTCAGGTTACATAGTAAATGTTTATATATACGACATCGAAAATAAAAACCGTGCGTGGAAAGTTTCAGTGTGCATTGTGAGATGTTCTTCAAATTCTTACAGAACGGCAATAACTATGGCCAAGACTTCGATACCAATTTACAGTGGGTTTTCGTGTGCACAAAATATGGCAGGGTTTTGTATATTTCATTTACCAGTTAGCTCCGGTTAGCTGCTGCTTGAGGCTGCATTCGACTCACTGTTGATGACGACAAACTGCAATATAAAGAAGATCCACAAGTATAATATAGAGGGGTCTCTGGCAATTTCCATTTTTTGCGAGGAGGGCCCACTTTTCAACTACACCTACCATGTCCCTAAAGTGGATTTGAAAAAATAAAGAATGGTGGACCCAATTGCATTAAACATCGAGCAGACAAGATGTCCACTATTTATAATATTCGTTGATCATTTGGATAGTGCTATTGATCAATGAAACCTGTGCACACAGTGATACATCTGAATTTTTTTCCTTGTGACAAATAAGATATACTTTTATTCATTTTTCCCAGTGAGACTATGCAATATCTAACCATAAAACTTGTGTTAATGTTGTCACTCATATTCACTCCCACAACAAGCAAAGTGCATACTATCAAGAGGTTAAACAATTAGCCTGTTTTCAAGAAATAATATTGCGCAAGGAATCCTTCGTTTCGTATGGGAGGCAAAATTGAAGAAATCCCAAGCAGTTCCAACGATCCAGGACTAGGTAGTTTGCTTGTTGTAGGTCCAAATTTCTAGTCAAAGCCAGAGCACCAACATTACCAGTTAGCTCCGGTTAGCTGCTCCTTGAGGCTGCATTCGACCCACTACAGACAGATATGTCGGCCGGCCTGCGAATGCTTGAATTTGCACATTATAGTCTTGCGCTATGCATGTGAACGGACGGTTACTAGTCAAATCCAGGGCACCACCATTAGCAGTTAGCTCCAGTTAGCTGCTCCTTGACGCTTATCCGCTGATAGGAGGGTCGAGAACTTGCAGATACAGAAATATCCGTTGATTAGCCTTCAGCCAGTCATTGCTAGCTGATCAGGGCAGCTCTAGTCAGTCATTGCTGTTATTAACTCTTCTCAGTGCTAGAAATAATTCTATTCTTGGGAAGCTCTACTCAGTCATTGCAACTCTCTTTTCATTGTTACAAGGTCATTGCCTCAAGGCATCGATCATAGTTGAAAGCCAGTACCGATAAGGAGGTTTCATTTACTAGAGCTGCCAATCATAGCCAGTCTCATAGCTGCAGTGCAAGCATCTGACATAGCCAACAGAGCAATAGATCATAGCCGATTGCCAATCATAGCCAGTCTCAAAGTTTAAATTAAGCCCAGTGTTTCCTAACTGCCGATTGAAAAGAACATGACATGACATGGCAAGGCACAGGTCCACCCATGTTAGTTGTTTACATAACCAAAAACCGCCTCTCGGCTATTGCCTTTTCTCTAAACTGCCTAACCTACAAGGGCCTTCGGCTAACCTGTGAAGGCTCTGCTAGATCGGCTCTTGCCTTTCTCTGAACTGCCTAACCTGCAAAGGATCGGATCGAACCTGCAAAGGATCGCAGGTGGCTTTATATTATTTAGTTTGGCAATATCCATGTCGTTACGGCTATTTCATGACCGCTGGGGAACCTTGTGAAAATGGACCTATGGGCCACATCTTTCATGTCACTTCTTCTTTTACATATGACTCTAGAAACATATATCTTCTTAAAGCATAATTATCATATCTTGTCATGTGGCTTTTATAGTATCTGACTCATTCAATAGATTTGGATATTTTGGTATGCTTGACTAATTTGTCAATTGACTTTTGGCTTCAACTGATATGAACTACACACATCTATGAAGGTGAATAACACAGAGCCTTCGGCTAACCTGTAAAGGTTCGGCTATTGCCTCTCGGCTAACTTGTAAAGGTTCGGCTATCGCTTCTCGGTTATTGCCTTTTCTCTAAACTTCCTAACTTGCAAGGGTCTTCGTCTAACCTGTAAAGGCTCTGCTAGAGCGGCTCTTTCCCATTTCCTTTTAATATGTTTTATTAATTAATGTTGCACATGAATCTTGTCAAGCTTGACCAAACTTCTAACGCATGGCTTTGTGCTTGCCAAAGTTTGAAGCTTGATAATTAACAAGCACTAGACCACAACCTGGTAATCCTTCCTCAATTTATGTAGTTTTAATTATCTTCATATTTTCCAAACAATGGCAATTATCTTCTTTGGTCAATTTTCCCTTTTAATGTACGAGGATATACTAAAATAAAATTCTTTCACAAATATTCAAAATAATCATTCTTTCATTACTTTATCTTTCTACTTGCATTTTCTACAACTATGCAAACTCAAATCAATATATTCATCTTTTAAAAGGAGAGATTTTCTTTTCATTGTTTCATTACTTTTCTTTATACTTGCATTTGTTACAACTGTGCAAACTCAAATCAATATGTTCATCTTTTAAACGAAGAGATTTTCTTTTCATTGAAATTGTTTTCCTAGCAGAACAGAAAATTTATGAAACATAATCATCATGTCTCCTTGTTTTTACACATGAAAAGTTCTGTTGACAATCATGTCCAGCAAATCTGGAAAGGCCCAAAATCGGGGCAGCCAAATGGCAGCAGAAGCAGTGCAAACCACAGAACAATCACAACATTGTGTTCCAAAGACACAGCCTTAGCACTAGTCGCAGCTACCCAATGGGGGACTCTTAAGGAGGGCCTGAGATAGTCGTGATTAGCTAGTTTTGGAATAGCAAGTGCTCAAAGCCTAACATTCTTGACTTGGGCTTTGGATTTTTGGTACGGTGGAAAGCTTGTGGAACAGGGACTGATCAGTTCAGGTGAAAGAACTATCTATTTGTCTCATAAACCTATTAAGTAGGATAAGGAGTTAACAATTTTAGTCCACTTTGTTTTTATTGTGTTCATATATCTGATTTATAGAACCATTTAATTGACTCAGAGAATGCATATTTATTAGAAATTAGAGAGCATAGTTTTTTAAACCTGTATATTTACATTTTTCCCTCATGCTTTTGATTGGGATTCTGAATTTAGAGATAAAGACCCATACCTTCGTGGGCAAGATCTAGAAGTAGAGCCTGTTGAAGCACAGGTTTATCCAGGACCAGTAGCTTCAGTCTCCACTCTGACCTTAGTCTTAGACATTGAAGCTAGAAAACTTGATCTCCTCAAGTTCATTCGTGTTAACAGAATTTGTGAAACTGAGAATGGGCGAGCAAGCAGAGTTCTGGTCACAATCTACCTGACTTTTACAAGAAGGCTCCAACGGTGCAGCCCATTGTATGTCTACTCCATAGTTCCACTGCCTCGCAAGCATCACCGGGTTGAAATTTAGGACACTCGTGTAAACCCTGCAACCACCTGAGTGTACCCCTATTGTCTGAGAAGCGGTAAAACCTCCTGCTATAAATGTGCAACAGACGCCATCTTTCCTGCACGCCAATCGCTCAGCTACTGCATTTCAGGTTCACCCTATCCTTCCCTTTTTTCCCTTCGCTCAGTGTCGTATTAACCAGTACGAGCACTAGATACACCAGGTAAAGATCCAGAGCCACCGAGTTCAGATCTATATCCATAATGAGGCCCAGTTCCTTATGTTCGTGATGCTGGTAGAGCTCCAGACCTTCGTGATCCAGATTATGATGTTCCAGGTGATCGAGACCCAACTTTTTCTCTTGTTGATCGAACATAAGCATTTATAGCACCAGCATTGACAAACCTCAGTATCGATCGCAGTTTCTGTGCTTCCGGCGATACTCGTTGTGGATGACCATCTGAAAGCGTAAGTGTCAGCTTGCTGTAATTGAGTCCTCTGGCTATTAACACGTATGTTGTTCGCATGGAAACTTGGCATACCAAATGTCGTTTTCTCGCAAAGTTAGCTATTAGACTCGTTTTAAACTATCATATACTTGTTTCATAGATTTCAATTATGGGTTAACATGTCGATTGATGGTTGATCTGTGCAATTGGTCGGTCGTTTGCTGCGCAATTTCGTAAAGTCGAAGCTCAAATTTCTTCAACAACAATGCTACACGGGCCCTACATTAAATTTGGTTTTTCTATGCTCTGACTTATTCAAAAATATACTTTTAAATAAATAAATAAAAATATAACCAATTAAAATCCAAAAAATAAAACATTTCAGGTTACATAGTAAATGTTTATATATACGGCATCGAAAATAAAAACCGTGCGAGGAAAGTTTCATTGTGCGCTGTGAGATGTTCTTTACATTCTTACAGAATGACAATAACTATGGCCAAGACTTTCGATGCCAATTTACGGTGGGTTTCCGTGTGCACAAAATATGGCAGGGTTTTGTATATTTCATTTACCAGTTAGCTTCGGTTAGCTGCTGCTTGAGGCTGCATTCGACTCACTGTTGATGACGACAAACTACAATATAAAGAAGATCCACAAGTATAATATAGAGGGGTCTCTGGCAGTTTCCATTTTTTGCAAGGAGGGCCAACTTTTCAACTACACCTACCACGTCCCTAAAGTGGATTTGAAAAAATAAAGAATCGCGAACCCAATTGCATTAAACATCGAGTAGACAAGATGTCCACTATTTATAATATTCGTTGATCATTTGGATAGTGCTATTGATCAATGAAACCTGTGTACACAGTGATACATCTGAATTTTTTTCCTTGTGACAAATAAGATATACTTTTATTCATTTTTCCCAGTGAGACTATGCAATATCTAACCATAAAACTTGTGATAATGTTGTCACTCATATTCACTCCCACAACAAGCAAAGTGCATACTATCGAGAGGTTCAACAATTAGCCTGTTCTCAAGAAATAATATTGCACAAGGAATCCTTCGTTTTGTATGGGAGGCAATATTGAAGAAATCCCAAGCAGTTCCAATGATCCAGGATTGGGTAGTTTGCTTGTTGTAGGTCCAAATTTCTAGTCAAAGCCAGGGCACCAACATTACCAGTTAGCTCCGGTTAGCTGCTCCTTGAGGCTGCATTCGACCCACTACAGACAGATATGTCGGCTGACCTGCGAATGCTTGAATTTGCACATTATAGTCTTGCGCTATGCATGTGAATGGACGATTACTAGTCAAAGTCAGGGCACCACCATTAGCAGTTAGCTTCGGTTAGCTGCTCCTTGAGGCTTATCCGCTGATAGGAGGGTCGAGAACTTGCAGATACATAAATATCCGCTGATTAGTCTTCAGCCAGTTAGTGCTAGCTGATCAGGGCAGCTCTAGTCAGTCATTGCTGTTATTAACTCTTCTCAATGCCAGAAATAATTCTATTCTTTGGAAGCTCTACTCAGTCAGTGCAACTCTCTTTTCATTGTTACAAGGTCATTGCCTCAAGGCATCGATCATAGTTGAAAGCCAGTACCGATAAGGAGGTGTCATTTACTAGAGCTGTCAATCATAGCCAGTCTCATAGCTGCAGTGCAAGCATCTGACATAGCCAACAGAGCAATAGATCATAGCCGATTGCCAATCATAGCCAGTCTCAATGTTTACATTAAGCCCAGTGTTTCCTAACTGCCGATTGAAAAGAACATGACATGACATGGCAAGGCACAGGTCCACCCATGTTAGTTGTTTACATAACCAAAAACCGCCTCTCGGCTATTGCCTTTTCTCTAAACTGCCTAACCTGCAAGGGCCTTTGGCTAACCTGTAAAGGCTCTGCTAGAGCGGCTCTTGCCTTTCTCTAAACTGCCTAACCTGCAAAGGATCAGATCGAACCTGCAAAGGATCGTAGGTGGCTTTATATTATTTAGTTTGGCAATATCCATGTCGTTATGGCTATTTCATGACCGCTGGGGAACCTTGTGAAAATGGACCTATGGGCCACATCTTTCATGTCACTTCTTCTTTTACATATGACTCCAGAAACATATATCTTCTTAAAGCATAATTATCATATCTTGTCATGTGGCTTTTAGAGTATCTGACTCATTCAATAGATTTGGATATTTTGGTATGCTTGACTAATTTGTCAATTGACTTTTGGCTTCAACTGATATGAAGTAAACACATCTATGAAGGCGAATAACATAGAGCCTTCGGCTAACCTGTAAAGGTTCGGCTATTGCCTCTCGGCTAACCTGTAAAGGTTCGGCTATTGCCTTTTCTCTAAACTGCCTAACCTGCAAGGGCCTTCGGCTAACCTGTAAAGGCTCTGCTAGAGCGGCTCTTGCCTTTCTCTGAACTGCCTAACCTGTAAAGGATCAGATCGAACCTGCAAAGGATCGCAAGTGTCTTAGATGGCTCTCTGGCTGGTGGTGGTTGGAACAGCTAGGCAGGGACTAGCTACCATGCAGCCTATCTTGTTTGCATTTGTTTTTAGTGTGTTCTGGTGTTGAGTTATTGTTAGCTTGATTTTTTGGATTTTCTGGTGTTGAAATCTGGTGGAAACTTTTGAAGTGAAATTTTGATTTATTTTATTTAAACTGATTTTTTTGACTATATATATGAATTCAGCACCTGAAAAACCTCTAGGGCACTTGGATTGTGTAGGGGTTACCCATCAAATTTGTGATTTCAATAAATTTTTGCCAGATTTTAGAGAAATTACATTGGAAAACCCCACCTAAAAAACTTCCAAAATGTCGCACTAAAAACAACTGAATCATATTGCCATATTTCAAATTGGTTTTATTAAAATAATATTTTAATTATAATATTTTGTTAATCATTTATGAAATACAAAAGTTTAAAAAATAAAATTAAAATAATGAATATAAAATTGTATGAATCTTATTCATTACTCTAAATCTTTAAAAAAAATGACTTTTTGTTTATTATTCTAAATTTTAAGAAACTTAAACTTTTCAATTAATATAAATTTGTCATAATGAATTTGATATTTTGTCTATTAGTCTAAATTTTAAGAATTTGATTTTTGTTTATTAGTCTAAGTTTTAAGAAATCTAAATTTCAAAAGCAATTAGTGAGAAGCTGAATTTAATGATGTGGAGGGACATTTTCTGACTACGCTAATTATGTACTCCAAGTATATTTTGTTTTTATAATCTAATCATGTACTCAAAAGAAATTTTTAAACATAATAGTAATTTCATTATGATGCAATTTTTATTAAAAGAAATTGACATTTTTCCTAACCAAAATTTAAAAGAATACAAACTTTCAATCCATAAAATCCCTAACTTCTAACAAAGAAAATCTATCCAACATAACATTACAAACTTTAAATCCAGGAAATCTCTAACTTCTAATAAGAAAAACCCATGTAACATGACATTCTTGATTTAGATTTTTCTTTGTGCATATTCTTCTATTCAAAAATAAAATATAGCTTACTCCTTTATCCAAAATCAATCACAACATCACTCAATTATGAATTATTTTTTTTATTATAATTTATTATAATGATGATAAGTTGTGATATTTATAAATAGTTACTAAAAATTAATAATAATTTTTTGTTTAATCAATCAGTTAATGAAAAAGATTACGCAATAATTTAATATTTTTTTAATTTTCATTGTAATATTTGATATAATATTTAAAAAAATAAAAAAAAAATCTTTAAAAACCTATATTATTTATTAATCTACTATTTAACTTAATTAATATTTTTCATAAAAACAACTAAAATGTTTTAAAATTAATTTTTAAATAACTATTTTTATTAATTTTTTATTTAATATAATTTCACATTATAAAAATATAAAGAATATTTAATTTCTTAATAAATTTAAATATTATTTATTATTCAAAGAAATATTAGTGAGAATAAGTGAAGAATTTTAGGAATTTTTATGAACTCTTAATGTTAGACTAAATATCAATAGTTGTTTGAAACTAATTTAGAGGCATAATAGAGGCTATGGTTACGTAAGTTTTTAACTCTCTTCATGCCACTGTTGTGGCTCATGGCTTTGTTTCAATCAAAGTGCTCATGCCATGGAGTGGAAAAAGGAAACAAGGCTATCTTTCGCTCATAGTCTGGTTTCACAGTTTGTTTGACCTCAAAGGGAGCTCGTGAGTAGATTATCTGTTGGTATCATCTTCATGTGTTCGTATCAGCCCCATTCTGATTTCTTGCATTGTATATCTCTGTGTCTTTTTATAAAAGTGTGTGGCAGTTATGTTCAAAAGAATGAGTGTTTTTTTCAACGGGATTTCTTTCAGCCCTTGTCCACTTTTTCTTAGTCTCGCATGCATGCTCTATATCGAACACAACAAAGAAGGGGCAACTATGGCACTTGTGCACCCTTTGGAGGACCTCGTCATGGGGCTCTCACCTTTTGCCTCAATTCAAGCCTCCAAAACCATTGACAAAGAATAATTTGAAGCTTTCTTTTGAAATTTTTATTAAAAATACCCGCATTAAAACCTCGGAGTTTTGGGTTAGAGAAACATTTTCTATCTCTTCTCTCAAACTACTTATTCATGGAAGATGGGGCATGCCTGCATATTTGCAAAGTTTACAATTTCAAGGGAAGGTTCTACAAGCTTAAAGATTATAGTATTATAGGAAACTCAACTTTCATTCTAAACTTAAGGTTGTGTGGGGGTGCTAATGGAGTTAGGGCTTCAAATGGAACCTTTGCCTCCTTTAAAGATGCAATTCAAGGGAAGACCTCTACCCCGACAAATCAGAACCAAAATATTCAACGCCCCTATATTGTAGAACAAAAGGAGAAAGCTCCAATCATGGATGTAAACCTCCCTGAGGTATCTTCTCTTTTCTCTGTTTATCAATCAAAAGAAGTTATTTGTAGATTTAAAGGCTTATGGCCTAAACCTAAAGCTTTATTTTAGTGGATTTTCTCCTTATGGATTCTGAACTATGACATATACCTTTCACTTTCACTTTCACCATTCTCTGATGACATGCACGATACCAAAAGGAGGTCGGGAGGTCATTTGGATGCTCGCATGACATACATAAATACCAAATGGATGGCATGGCATGGCATCAAGTACTATCTTGTACTCTCTTAGACGCATTAAATAGCGAATAGGTTGGGAAATATGCATTAATGAGCGGCTGACAGACGAAGGCTAACATCACATCGAATCCATGATCCTACCGTATGACCCCGATCACTCCAGCTGACACATAATTTTGACATTACGTTTTCTGGCGGTCGAAGTCGGAAGTTTTCCCAACTGGCAGACATTCCCAGGAAATTCATTCGCCTGGGTAGACTACTCCTTTTAAATTTGGATAATTGTGAATTTTTTGCATGCGCATAATGCTAATCAAATCAAAGCTAGAAAATAAGTTAAATCAAAGCTAGAAAAGAAGTTAACGTGTGTGATGTTATGCGCTCAGTGGATAATGTGATGTACGTGATTCCATGATGGGTGTCTTATTGGCCATAGAACACTAGAAATAAGTGAGAAATGATTTTCTAGTAGCAGGGTTTTGGACAAGGTAATGAGTGGAATGTGAATTGTTTGTATGGTAAAGGTGGAGGCGTGCTTTGGAGAACAAGCCATGCTCTCCACTTAACCTTGCATGGGACACGCATGCCATATCATCATTTCAAGTTACGACAATTTAATTTTCAGGTCCCTTCAAATTAAATGCACGAGGATGGGAGTTCTTGTTATTGAGCTTGCCAAGGGTTTCAGACACCCCATCTACTTTTTCGTTTTAGGTATGGATAATCTATCCTATGGAAGATTGGATATTGAAAAGAATTTTTGTGACATCTAGAGAAAGTTCATTTATGACATCACCATGATACATTGTTTTGGGATGGTGGAGTCCTTGGGGAGCAATACAGTTGGAACTTGTCCTTGAAATTGTAGAAAGTATGGCTCTTATCAGGTAAACCTTATATCTTTTTGCAGTTATATATTATAGCTTTGTTAGTGTTTCAGGGTGGGGAATAAGAGTTTTCATTGTCTTTGGAAACTTTCTAGTGCAATGTCTTTGTTCATGTATTAGTCTATCAATTGCTTGTTTTACTGTTAAGGGAAGTTTGTCCACACTCATGTTTTTACGTGATAATATGAGGGTTAGGCCAATTCATGTTTCAACGTTAGTTGTCAATGTACTCCATACTCAGTTGTTCTAAGTTTAGAAGTTTCCCTGCGTGCCATAGGTGGTTTCATATAGCTAGTCAATGTTTTTTTGTTTTTCTTGCAAAATATAGGGTCTAGACCCTCCTTTGAAATGGTTGTTATCCTTCCATCAAAAACTCCTCAGTCCCTTGACCCCTATGGGATTTCATTTAATTGTCTTGTACTGGTGTATGGAGTATGGTATAGTGGACTTTTCTCCTTTTAGTTTTAAATTCGTCCACCTTCTCATGTTCCCTAGGTCATTTATGATATTACAAGGTGACATATAGCCTACTCAAGCCTTAACGGTTTCTAGTGAAGTATGTCCGTCTACGGTTTCGGTCGGTAACAATCTTTGTGTCTCATTTGGTCAGAAACCACTCCTTCAAAGGTTTCTTGACAACTTGTGGTTTGTGGTAGTAGTGGGTAAATTCAATTCGTCTGTTACCCTTAAATTGAACTATTGTGTCTCAAAAGTGTCCCACTCTCCAGCTAGATGTTGCAGCTAGTTAAATCAATCATTCCAAACATTCGTTGTCGGGGTCATTTACAAATTTCAAGTTCATATGGCCCCTCGCCAAAGATTACCCAGTCACAGGGGAGGTGCTCCATGGGTGTCTTCTTCTAGACACCATTGGTTGTTTGGGTGGGAGGCGATTGCAAATTTCTTTGATTCCGCTTCTATGGAAGTGAGAAAGGAGATACTCACTCTGGAAGTAAAGGAGTTTGGGGACTAGATGTATCACTTAGACTTAGAAATTTGCGGTGGTAACTCCAAATAGGTTCCAGACCGAGGAAATTTGAGAAAGAGAAGATTGCATTTACTGCATTCTATATCAACACACTGAGAGATGGAGATTCTTCTTAATATGTTGCTTCGAGACAAACAAGTTGATAATTACAAACTATTTTATGGTCAATAGGAGTTGAAGAGGATTCTGGGGGACATCCACTACGATATGGATGATATAGTGGTTAGACTAAATAGAGTGGAGCGCTTCATAGTCTTAGACTTGGATACTGACTTCAACACTCATAAAAATGAGGAAGTTGTTATCAATGTTCCACCCCTCAACATGGCTAATGCAAACTCCTCTCCACATTATCTAGTGATCATCTTAGACGAATAAGTCCATCTCTGATTTGGTTCTTGTCTTTTGGGATTGGTAGTCAGTGGAAGTCTTTGGTTTAGATACTATCATCTACTTTTAAGTATGTTAGTTGTTGTTATATTGTAAATTATGTTATGTTAGAATCTATGGATATTTTGTCTTGTTGGAAAATCCACTACGTCAAGTATTTTTTTTTGTTATCGGGATTACCCACAAAGTTTACTCATTGGGTATGTATCAGTCTTAATAATTGGATTGGTTCTCTTTTGTACTATTTCCTCGAAGTTATTGGTCATTTTCCCACAATAACACTATGCTCGAAAGATATATCAATGTAAAAAAAAATAGCAACTAATAGAAATCAATTGTCGGAAATTATAAAAAGAAAATGCGATATACTTTGCAAATGAATAAAAACTTAGTTACATTATTTTTAATGAAATATAATTGTATTTTTTCATTAATTGTTTGCTTTTAAGTTTTAATTTATGTTAATGCCTTATGCATCGGATGGTTATTGAGAACCTATGTCAACAATTAACAAAGCGCGACTTTGCTTTATCGATGCCATTTACATATGGCGATAGCAGATAACAACCAGAAAGGATGGGCGAAGTGGAATTGAGTGTCTCAAAGCTGAGAATGGATTTCCTTTGGAGTCTTGAGTCAAATCAAAGTGGGGAGAAAAGTTATATTAATCCATCCATTGTATATCATGATGTATAAGTGAGTATATTTTAATTAATATAATATGAATTGTATTCTTATTATTAGGATATAACGTATTTAGTTTTTCATTAACTAAATTTTTTTTAAATTTTTTAAATTTTAATATTATAAAAATAAAATTTATTTATATTTATCTCAAATATGATGGGTTGAAATGGTTTGCTTTTTTAATTGTGTAATGATAGCAAAAATTGACTATTGTGTACTTTATTATTAATTACTATTAACTATATTACTAATTAGTATATACAATAATATAAATAATTTGAAAAAATAACATTTATATATTAAATTATTAATGTACATAACACAAATGGTTTGTAATTCAATTTTTTCATTGGTGTAAGATCATTGAATAGACAATTTTATGGTTTTTTTTTAATTTACAAAAAAATTAGTTTAAAAAAATATAAATTAAAAAAAAAAAATATATATATAATATATATGTAAAAATAACATGTGTACAATTTGTACAACTCTCATTATATCAATCTATACTTTAATGACATGACATGTGTACTATAATATAAACATTATAAAAAAATTGCCATCATTCAATATCAAATAAATAATTATTAACTTGTTATCATTTTCTTCAATGTCAACTACATATATATAACTTTTATCTACCAAAAAATGTTTAATTATATTAAAAAATAAGTTAAAAAAAGAAACAAATATTCATATAACTTATTTTACAATTTTATTATTGTTTGGAGTACATACAACACATCATGACATTAAAATATTTTATTAAACTAAATGACACGAAATGCTACTTATGTCAATCTCGTTATAATAATATAATAAAAACTGATTTTGATTATTTTTCTGTTTGATTAAAAATTATATAATATTTTATAATGCATTATTATTTTAAATAATATAAATCATTCACAAAATATTTATATTTTTATTATTCTTTAATTTACTAAGTTACAACGGACAAGTTATTATTCCGCACTTATTCTTATCTTATTATCCTATTTATTAATGGAGATTCTTTTAATAATAACCATGTTTCGGCGATTTCATCATATTTTCAATAAAGACCAGATGTCTTAAATTGCAATTTGAGAGCTATATCAAATTTTGCAAACGAAGCAGAGACCAAATTTAGTTCTTTCATTATCTTCTCCAAGTCTGAGGCCTGCCAGACATAATAATGTTAACATTATTAGGTTAACATTATCTTATTATATAAATTCAATTCAAATATTTGATATTAACATTATCATAACTAATTAAAGATTCAAATTATTGAATATTTTAAATTAACTTCACCTTATCCTAACTCCTGAATATTTCAGGTTAAAATAAAACACACAAAATTCAAATCCTTGATGCCAATATGACCTTTTATCATAACACATTCCAGAGTCAAGTTGTTTAACAAGTTCATGTTATTGATGTTAATGGAAGTGACAACATTCCAGAGTCAAGTTGTTTAACAAGTTCATATTATTGATGTTAATTGAAGTGACAACCTAGTGTATTGTGAACAATGTGCTTTTTAAGTCACTAGGAAAATGCTCAAAGTAATTATTGGGAAATCATATGCATAAGAAGTAATTGGCATGCTTCCAAGTTGCAAAGTTCCTTTCAAACCTCGCTTTCACACTATATGTTGAGTTTTGACTTTCACACTCAGGTTGAGTTTTAGTTGCAATCAAAGGACTTGCACTTGGATTTATTTGTTAAAAAGCAAGTACAAAAAGTATAATTATAACTTGATACTAGCTTTAAAATTGGTATTAGTTTTAAATATGTTTTAGTAGGTGATTTTTAATTTTATATATATTTTAAATATGAAATTTTATTATATTAAAAAATATTTTAAATAATATAATTCAATAAATTTAATATAGAAAGAAAGAAATAAGAAATAAATAGCTTATAGGATAGATTGTTTCTTCATATGCTTGATATATTTGGCATTTTTTCAATGAAGCTTCACATTAAATGCTCTTAGCTTCTCGATAAACCCCTCACTAAATAGATTATCCCAAGAGCTAGCTACCAGCATATCTGCATAACTTTCTTTGTTGTCCTTGAAGGTCTCAGATTCTATAATGAAATTCTTTTCTATTTCCACTTTTCCAGAGGAACAAAAAATGCATATTCTTTCCTCCCCCACTTCTTTTGGCCTTTTCCAGCACCCTGTTTCACAACGGAGTTGATGAGAATTAGTCCTTAACTGCGCAATTAAAATTTTGGCTCTCCAAGAAATATTGGTCTCAATGTATGATTTTGATTGATGACTATGAGTGGGATTAAACACTTCAATATAATACTTTTTCTTTCTTCCTATCTCCTTATCCCAAGTACGCTGGTGGAACTTATCCATAACAAAAGCTTTTATCTCTTTGTTTTTTATGGGACACGTGTTCAAGCAAATACCTCATTTACTAAACCATTTGTTATTTTCTTGCATCCAAGTTATTTTGTTGCATAATCTGTCATTAAAGACAACCTTAGGCCATCTACCCTCTTCCATTTGCTCAATTTTTTTAAAATACCTTATGACTCGCACCATAGCAATTGCTTCAATAGGATAAGCCCCTGTTTCAGTTAACAAGATATCATAAGGAACTACACTTCTAATCTTTAATTTGTTTGTAATCAAACGCTTCTGAATTTTCTCAATTTGTCTCCACTGCATATCAGAAGAACTGCTGGCCCATAGTTCACAACCATAGAGAATCATTGGAATCACTAGAAGCCCAAAAAGAGTTTGAGTGGTTTTCCAGTCCCATTACTTTGCCTCTCTACACCTATTTTGAAAAGCATAAAATGCTTTACAACCACCCAAAGTTCCTTTCTTTCTACAACCATCCCAACTTAGATTTTTGTTGAAGTCAATTCTGAGGTATTTGTAATCCGCAACTTCTTCGAGAATGTTGCCTTCAAAGTAGAACTTAAGCTGGTCATGTTTTCTTTTTTTAGAGAAAACCACTATTGTTTTGTTGATATTGACTTGCATCCCCACACTTCCACAAAAATGTTCAAGGGATAGTAAGTGCTTTTGCAAACCAAGAGTTGATTTAGCAATTAGAATAAGGTCATCTGCATACAAAAGAAGTCTTATAACAAACTTTCCCAAATAAATACCATTACCCCCTTGCGAAATCAACCACTCCTCAATCTTGTCAATATATAAACCAAAAAGGGTAGGAGATAATGGGCAACCTTGCTTGACTCGCATATCGCTTCTAAAACTTTCAGAAATGCTTGCTGAAGTTCTAATTTTGACTTTCACCTCTTCATACAACCTATGCACATGTGCTCTCAAATGTTTAGGAACCCCAAGTTCCTCCATTCTATGCCAAAGCTTATCCCTAGGAACCGTGTCAAACGTTTTTCTAAAATCAACAAAGCAACAAAAGACTTCTTCATTTTTTTCTCAAACTTTTTCAATGATGTGCCTTAAAGTTATACAATGATCAACTATGAAATGTTTAGGTCTAAAACATGCTTGCCCTTTAACACACTTATCTCTTTATTTTGCCCACTTGCTAATTTTATTTTCTGACATGCTTCTAAATCAATAAAATAATTAAATTATTTTAATGTGTATATATATAAATAAATTTAATAAATAATTTTAACAAAATTAAATTATTTATCTAAAATATATTATTATTAATAAAAAGTATTAAAATTGTAGATTTCTTTTATTAAAATTATTAATATTTATGGTAATTGATGGTTAAATTTTTCTCCATTTAAATATTTTACTTAAAAAAATCCATTAATAAAAAATAAAATAACAATATAATGGCCATCTTAACTTTATATCTATCCAATTCCTTAAAATATATTAAATTTTTAAAACTTAAAAAAACTACCAAAAATAATTCTCATGAAATTTAAAATTAAAATACATTTAAATTATTATAAATCTAAATGACAATTTTTTATTTATTTTAAAATAATTAAATTTATTGAAAAAATTAATTAATATAATATTTTAAATCTATCGTAGAAAAAATAAAAAATCAAAAATAATGACATTGAATTATATTTGGAACCATTGATACCGTTTTTAGACATAAGACTATTAGAGAATAAATAAAGGTCAATTGAAAAAAAATCATGTACGTCATTTGTTGGTATCCGAAATTTTATCTAAGTTATTAAAATATAGATTTAAATTTGTTAAAATTACTAATATTTGTGATTGGCATTTAAGTTTATTAAAAAATAGATTTATATGTGTTAAAATTACTAATATTTGTGATTGGTATTTAAGTTTTTTTTCATTCAATATTTTATTTAAAAATAAAATAAAATAAAACAATAATGATATAAATTTATCTTAATTTTATATTTATCAAATTTTTAAAATAAATTAATTTTTTATATTTCAAATATTTTTTCGAATTTTATGAATTTTAAAATAAAAAAGAGATTTAAGAGATTTAATCTTCTTAATATTTAAGAGATTTAAAACTAGCAATTACAGCGTATGTTGCAAAGGAAACGCCATAAAGCAGTTGTCCCCTAAAGAGTAGCATTTAATATATAATTAATGTGTAAACACAATCCATAAGATCACTATATTGAAAATAAAAATGAATAGAATTTGATCATATCAAATAGATCTAGTTTTTTGGGTTCTATCAATTGTAAAATACACTAAAACACAAATTTTCACTTTAAGAATATCATGGATTATAATTGCAAGACCGTTTCATTGCTAAAATAATTGTATCTACAATTAAGAGGGTATATTATTGAATGTTTCATCATTAACATGCTATCTTTTAAATCTGAATGGTTAATCTCAATATGCATTTTGTGCCAAGTTCTTTTTCGTTCCTTAAATGATTGAATAATGAAATTTCTATTGAGTGTAATATCCAAATTCAAACTCATAATGAGCTTTCATCTACTTCCAACTAATTGAATTATAACAACTACAACATTTGTATCACAAATATTGATTTACTTAAATATAGCCAAGTAGCTAGAGCAAGTGATTTTGAACCAGAAAATTGAAAGTTTCTAAATGAGGGGAGGATGATGCAGAGTATCCTTGCTAACAAATTTCTCACACATTCCCTCCAAGATCTTAGATGAAGAATGTGCATTACATTCCTAAATTAGCCCCTTGCAAAATCAAATTAAAAAAGAAAAATGTCACTTTTTAAATAAATCCATGAGCTCCTATTTCTAAATTGGTCCCTTTGGAATGTACGAAAAATCAAAATTAAAGAGAGTGTTTTATGGAAAAATTGACCTTCACTGTTTGACCATTTTGTTTCTTGATAGAAAATTCATAAGAGCACAAACTTTTGTTGTTGGATTAACAAGCTTTCACGTTCTTTGAAATTGAATGGATGCTAAAAACAAATGAATAGATAAACAAATGTAAGTGCAAAACCAATTTGAAAAACTTAAGGACACCTTCTCCCAAAGTCCATCAGATGCCATTATCAAAATTCAGAGTCATATGTAATGGGCTTCTTTCTAATTTTTTTTATGTTGATATCGATTGTTTCAAGTGTAAATCTCGTATAATATTGAGGGAGATTCCAACCAGGCCAATATTCCAAGTTATACTAATAGGTGTACACTGACATTCAATGGAGCCACACCTAATGCGGTTACAAAATGGAAGAATAATGTACCTTTTCAATGTAGAGTCATACATATAAGCATATGTTGAAGCTTTAGCATGAATTACAACATAACCGAATCCAAAGATGCCAAACATTATATGTCATGCCATTTTGAAGTTAGTCCTAGGAAACCTAGATATAAATATGAGAGCTTATTATAGTCCTGAAATCAAACCAGAGGTCTTTGAGATGGAACTTAGTTTTGGAAGTAGTGGTGTGAAATTTCGATGTAGTAATGGATGTTAGATCAAATTTAGAGATTAAATGTAGTATGAAAGTCCTTTCAATTATGAAGCAACTCTATATTTGTGCATGGCATGCCTAGTTATTATTCATGGAGGATGATATACTTGAGCATACAATGGATTTAGTGTTGTGGTTCCTCAGACATACATAAATATATTTTTTTTATTTTATATGTGTGTGAAAAGCATCAAATGAGCATGAAAATTCCAAGTAAAGAATGGTTTAATGAGATATTTGCTTTCTAAATCTTGTCGGAAACATATGGTCAACAAAATCAAATTGGTTTGTTTCCCTTCAACTTAGGGAAGGATATGTGTAAATAGGTACATTTTCCCTAGGTCACCTACTCCTTTTCATCCCAGCAGGTAATGTTTAAAAAAATTCAAGCTCCTTCCATGGGACCATAGCCTTACATACTAGTTACATGAGGGATTTCACAACATTGTCAATAGAAAAACTTAATTTAAAATCTTTTAATAACAATGTGTAAGAATGTATGTGTTGATAGATTCTAACACTCTAATAACATTTCTCTTTATAGAGATTAATGGACATATTAACACCATAAATGAACTAAATATTATGAATGATTTTGGATCAAAGTCAAGAAATATGAAACAATCCTAAGAAGGTAACAAGTAGTGTATTATTTAGTAATAGATATAAATCATGGGTGGATGAGTGAAGTTATAATAGTAAAATAGATTGAAAATGTTTGTTTATCTTAGAGCAAAACTAAGTTTGTTTATCTTAGATTTGTTGAGACAAAATGGCTTGTTAGAAAGATGGATGGTACTCACTTTTTCTTTTCATCCTAGAAGACAAATTTGTTTAATTTGGAAATTATCAAACAAAGCTTGTATTTTTTAGAGGTACAAAGGAAAAAAAGCCTGCCAGGATGCCAACATGATAGAAGTGTGACCACTACCTTGAATTAGGAATACGACTTTGAGTTGAAATAAATGTGCGCATTCGAGAGGCATTTTCTACCTTTTTTGCTATCCAAATATTGTAGGAAACATATGGTTAACAAAATAAAATTGGTCGGTTTCCCTTTAGCTCATGGAAGGAGATATGGACATACCTATATTTTCCCTAGGTCACCTACTCCTTTTTGTCCCAACAGGTATTGTTAAAAAAATGAAAGCTCCTTCCATGGGACTATAGCCTACATACTAGGGCCTCACTTTTCACGCTTCATAATTTTTCACTAAATTAGGGAAAACTTGAGGAAACTCTTAAGGAACCTTCCAAGGTTCTTTTCAAATCCTACTTGAATATTTTTTGCAAAAAAATTAATTGCTTTAAATAATCAATGCAACAACTAGCCAATCTGAAGGACCATCAGGGCACAAAATCCTAAGATAGCATGACATGCGCCTTCATCTTTTGTATTTATTGCTATAAATGTGGGAAAATATCTGATCTGAAATGGAGCAAATTAGTAATGTTGTGTTAATTCCCCATTCAGAATAAAATCCAATATGCTTATCATTTGCTTATCTAGTGCTTAAGGATTCACCATTTTTTCTTAATTTACCGATTCCCATGAGAGTTTCTTATGTAAATGTTATAAACAATTTAACATAAAACACATGATGAGAAACAACAAAATAACAACAAAGAACACCAAAATACAACACACAACAGAGAGATTTGATGAGGAGTTCACCCCTCCTAGGCTACATCTCCTTGGTCCAACTTCCAATGCTTGGGCGCCTCTCTATTATGCTCAAAATTACAACAAAAGTGTGTTTACAATGCTCAAATTCCTCTTAAACATGTCTCAATGAGTTCAGAATAGCCAAAACTTCTATAATTTACTCTTTTTTGCACCTAATTTGGATAAGAACTAAAGAAGTTATGACCTCTCCCGATTCTCCCACAATTTTCTAACCAAATTCCCCTTTTCCAGCCACTAATCATCAAATTCGACCTGAAATCTCCTAAATTTGCCACATTTCGGCCACCATAGCCATACTTCCCAGCGGGTTCGAAAATCGCAATCGCAATTGGCGTTGGCGGAGAGAAGGACGGAACAAATCCTTTCAAAAACTACAATGAGTGATTTGCAATAGTAGACTTAACGATTTATGCACCATAGTTCATAACAATTTGGCGTCCGATATATATCGGCTTGTTGCAATCAGTGTGGGACCAGGGAATTCCTTAACAACTTGTCGTTTGCCATTGCGAAGTGTGAATTGTGATGAATTGTCATACCCAAACATTCCATACATTGCAACCTATTCTCTTTTCACATCTGATTCCATCAGTGTTTCGCTATCGGCGCGAGGAGGGTGATTCTTAACAAGACTTCCTGCTACAATGTGATTTTGCGATGCGATCCATGTGATACCGCATATCACATCTCTGCAGGACCGGTGGCCAATTGTTAATAGAAAACTTATGTCGATGCGATGCGATGGGCCAATTTGCAGGACCAATGACAGGCTAAAACTTGGCGCCTCCCGATTGGTTGAAGAGACTTGAACTTGCTGACTGTGCACTTATTTTGCCTATTTAGCAAACTGATCAGAACGCATTTATGGGAGCATCCGAACTCTATTTTTGATGAAACGAGTTACATTGGATTCAGATTGCCGAGATATATCCAACCATACAATTTCCAGTCCATTCTATGAACTTTGATTTTTGAGCATAAACTTCAGCACCTGATCACTCCTCCCCACTAGAAGCTTTTGGACCCCAAAAGATTATATTCAGTTATTGAATAGATGAGGGTATTGTTCCCTCGCCTTACCCTCTTCAATCCATTTGGCCTTTGATGGATTTGTACATCTTAGACCCACTCGAAGATAATGAACATTTCCCCTCTTTGATGATATCGTTCTTATGTCAAATATGGTGTCTTGCTAAAGCTCATCAAGAAATTATGGAGAAAAATCTTCAATTGATGGAATCTGTACACTTTCTCCTTGATCTTCAATCAAAGGAGGATCATACAATCTCAAATTTTCAATATTAACAACGGAATAAATTTGCATATATGAAGGCAAATCAAGCTTGAAAGCATTATGTTGACGGTGTTGGACCCGCCAACATTCAGGGGATCATCTTGGTATGAAGTCCCAACTAGACCTCACACCATTTGGTGTGTGAGTCCCATCTGGTATGATGGCCCAGTTGCCATTATCTTAAATGATTGCCTCAGCTCTTTCTTTTCAGCACAAGAGAGTGGTCCGTTTTGTCTTCGAGTAGTGAGGTTCACATGCCTGGTGATTAATAGTGTTACTTGTGTCATGGTTCTTTCATCGGAGAGAGGAAGGGTGAGAGTGAGTCCCAAGTCAGATGGGAGGAAACCCAACTCTGTTAGGAACATACAACACAACAAGGCGTGAACGACTTCTGGAGGAGGAACCCACACGAATGAGGTAGTCACAACACAAAAGGGAAGATAGCACGTACAACACTCAGCGGGAAATCCACGCGAGTACGACGGTTGTTATAGAAATTTTACATGAAAGGTTTTGTCTCATGTCTGGGAGGTGACCAACACAAGCAGGACAACATCAACAACATATACAACATATTTTCTTTAATATATATGTATTAGAATAGTTGAATGAATCCAAGTGTTAAACACAGGTTAAAGCAACATGCATTACAAGTGTTCAAGATGACTCTTACAAACAATTACAACACATGTGAAAACGTGTTGGCCTGTTAGCAAGCTTCTGAATTAAGCGAAAGTTCCAAGACACATCGATACATCATATATCACTAACCCCATGGGCGGGGCTTTGGAGGCACTACTTACTCCTCAAAGAAAAGATTACAGACTCTCAAGGCTATGTTGGAGGAGCCAAGGTGAAAATTCCTTTGCATGTACAAATGAGGGGGTATTTATAGCTAAGGGTGAAACTGACCCTTGTGGTTGTTCAACTTCCCTCATGTTTGTTTGACTTCCATGACCTTTCAACTTTACATGACTCTTCATATGACAAGTGGATCTCTTGGAATTCCACGTTACATTACATTGATTGACAGTATGGCCCACAGTATAGATTTGGATGACATGAATCATGATAAGACTCGACATGACAGTGCTGGTACATTTGTCTTGCTGCTGGTGTGCATGTTGAGTTGCAATGTTGTTGGGTGGTGGATGTCCTCATGGTGTGTCAAAGCTTCACCTCTGCATAGCAAGGTGCGCACAGTCTTCGATGGTTGTTGGGTTTTCTTGATGTTGAATTCACATGTTGCTCCTTGCTCGTATGTTAGCATGCATGACAGGGTCATCCGTTCACGAAAAGTGCATGTTCATTTGTTCGTGAACACATCTTCGCATTTTCATTCATCCATTTGTCCGCAAACACATCTGTGCATGATCATCCATTCATGAGCACATCTCTTTGCATGCATCATTTGTTCGTCCATTCACGAACATGCCCTTTTGCATGTACTCCCTTTGTTCATCCCATCCGTTGTCACACCATGTTTGTTTGTGTACCTGTATCTGCAGTCTCTCATGATGAGATGACATCAAATCCATAAACCTCCTAGCCTACCATGATGCATGATCATTTTAGATGTAGGAGACTGAGAGAGAAGACAAGGTTACGAAACTGCAAAAGGAAAACTTCGAGCTGGGATGGAGGCTCCGGGCACTGCTGGTGAAAACTGCGCAGAAGTCACTAGGAGATGGTGATGGGCAATCCGGATCGACAGTGACTGTTTGTGGGTTCTGGTTCGGCTAGAGGACAAATTTGCGCAATTTTTGGGAGGAGCAATTCGGGCTACAGGAAAGTTAGGCAAACAAAATCTGCGCAATTTCTGGAAGGAGTAGGCAGTAAGATCCTAGCAGCAAAAATTGTGTAATTCTTGGAGGGAACTGGCAGCAGGCTATTGGGACCTTGGCAGCAAAATCTGCGTAATTCTTGGAGGGGACTAGGAGCAGGCTGCTGGGACCTTGGCAGCAAAATCTATGCAATTCCTAGAGGGAAGTGGCAGCGGGTTGCTGGTGGGAAAAACTGCGTTGCTACTAGGAGGCTGGCCTGCTGATCACTTCTGCACCATTTTTGAGCTGAGCGGATTGTTGGGTAGCAGAGGGCTTGCTCATGAAAATTGTGCAGTTTTTAGGGTGAGCAGCTGGTCGGCTAACTAGTGGGCTGGCTAGAGAAACTGCACAATTTTCTGAAGGAGACAAGGACGGGAACTAGGTGTCTGTCCAACCTATTTGCACAATTTTCTTAATCAACGGAGCAGGCTTGGTCTGCATCCTCTATGCAATTTTTGTGGGGAGTCAATCCTGAGGTGACTATCGGGTCAAACTCTCTAGTTGACCAGCAGGAAGGTTGATTGATCAGCTTACAGGCATCACAACTTGAAATGACTTGCTTGTTGCTTTTGTGCTGTTCTGGTTGACAGTCAATCAAGTCAATGGCAGGGTGAAGATTTGATTGTTAGAGGGAGATCCGGTCGTCAGAACTTCAGCAAAATGACTAAGTGTGTGAGCAAGTGAAAATGTGCATACGCGAAATTGCAAACACACACTTACATGACTTGACGACGAGACGACTCAAACCATCTAGACACACATGTTCAACATGATTGACCAACAATGAAAGTCAACAAGCACGATGTGTGTGATTGATCATTGGTGACTACAACAATGCTTGCCCGACAATGTATACAACTCCATGAAGCAGAGACCTTGTGTATGACCAGAACATGGTTGCAAGCATGACAATATTACCAACATGCAAAAAACTGTCTGTTGAATGATCAAGCAAGGTGGGTGCAAATACTCACATGAGCTCACGGGGAACCCGAGTGTGTGAAAAATCAAGTAAAACTCTCAAAGGAGGCTCCAAAATTGGATGTGGGCCAAAATTTTGGAGGGTGTTACAGCCGCTACAACACTTGGTGACACACTAGTAGAACTCCAACTTCTCTGTTTTGGTTCATTGACAGCATAGGAACTTGGTCTTTCGAGGAGTATTGAATCATTGTGCAAGTTACTTCGGCTTCCCCAGTTACCCCATGGACAGACATGGTTCACCTTTTGCTAACTCAGTCAAACACAACAAAATTTCAGCTTGATCGCAGTGTTTCGAAAATGGGAAGGGTAGTTTGGCTTGTGAGTTGAAGATTTCAGAGTATAAATTTTCATCTCTAGTGTTGCTCCGTTGCCAGCAGGCCTGGACAGTACCCCGGAAGAGTCACGCAGGAACACACACATTTCTCCACTGCCAGTGAACCTAGTCAGTACCCCAGTGGAGTTGTATGCTTCACCTCTATGCGCATGAAGCCTTTCTCTTCTTTTGCCTTTGTATTTTTTCAAGAGGAATGTGCATTGGCACTTATTTATTTTTGGGGTGGAAGAGGGATCCTAACTTATTGAGAGCAGAAGTGGTTGTTCCTTCAAAGAATAATGTAAGACCTCTGACATAAGTTTTCTCATTTATATTTTCCCCTTCTTTGTTTCTACTAGTTGGATGAGCTTGAACACATAGAGAAGAAGGCTGAGTATAGGCATGGGGCTTCCCAGTGTGGACACAGGTTCATGGTTCGACCAAACCCCCCTTGCAGATGGCTCGTATTTTTGGTCAAGACTTCATCGGCAGAAGGTTATAACCAAGCACAGAGAAGAGAGACACAAGACTAACAAAGTGTTGCAATGTCACAAGTCTCTTCATATCTCAGCCACATACTCATTCAAAAGCCAGAACTCAGTAGATGGTAGTGCTTATTTCTGGAAAACAAAAATAGTAAGGTATTAAGAAAACCAAACAAAATGAAAACAAAAATAGTAAGCAACGCAAACAAAATGAAAACAACAAGTAGCAAGCAGACTATGTACATGGCGCGGGGTACAGCCCAACCTACTGGAAGTAGTGTTTGAGATCTTCACCATTGACAGGAAGGTTGTCAATCCTCCCGTCAAGTGATTGTAGATGGTATGTATGTGGTCCAAGATTCTCATGGATTGTGTATGACCAATCTAGAGGGACTGGAACTTTGTATGCTTGCCTTTGTCTTCACCTTTGTCTTCATGGGATTTACCCCATTTCAAGACCAAGTCACCAACACCGAAGTTAGCTTTCCCTATAGAATTATTATTGAACCATTTCTTGATATAGTTATGGTGGAGTGTAAATTTTTATTTTTCTTTCATCCTTTCTTCCTAAAGCTTGTGGAGTGTATCCATCCTACGCTGGACTAGCTGGCAAGGCTTGCTTTGGGATTCTTAGGATGGGTGAAGTGCAGGCAAGTAGATATTGGGTGGAAGGATGAAATCTTTACCATAGACCAAGAAGTACGGTGAGGTATTCAGAGAGGGTTTTGGTGTTACGCGTGTTTGGTCAATTTAGTGTGATCTAAATTGCTATTTATAATGTCAACCCGGGGTTCGTAAACTGACGAAGTGAAGTGTACTATATGTACTAGATAACCATTTCCTTAGGCTTTTTCCGTTTTAAGCTTTTTAGTTTGTTTTTGGATTTTATTTTTCCTTAATGTGTGATGGTAAAAGTGAAGTGTGGAGTGCGAGGAGTGTAGATGGTGATGGTTTCTAAACTTGAAAAATGCTCAAAAGAAAGCTTTACAATAACTAAAATGAAATCAATTCTTAAGAGAAAACAATTGCATCAAATAGTGAGCTAATGACAATGGCCCAGTATCCTTGCTGCTGAAAATGAAAAGAAAGCAAAAACTTGAAAAACAACTTAAACTTAAAGCAAAGCAGCTAATTCACACTACTTTAACTTTTCAAATCCTTTGCCCTTTGGCTCAATCTACCTGGTGGGAAGTAATCATAAACAAGTTAAGCAATATGATATTTAACTGTTCAAGAAAGTAAATTGCATAAAGAAACTAATCACACTAGAAATTTTCAAATCCTTTACCCCTCAGCTCAATCTACCTTGGGGAAGTAATCATGAACATGTCAAGCAATATGATAACTAAATGTAGATTGCAGAAAAGAAACTAATCACACCACTTAAACTCTTCTAGTCCTTTACCATTCAGCTCATTCTACTTTATGGAAAGCAACCATGAGTAAGAAATATGAAATCAAAATCACACTACAGTTAGTAATATTCTGATTCTTTGTTGATATAGCCATTTGACCACAGAAAGAAATCATAAATTGATGAGCAGTATGATGTCTAACTAGCAGAAAAAGAAATAAGCAAATCACAACTTGAAAAGGACAATGCTGAATTTAAACTCCAGAAAATAAAAGCTAGCAAGAAGGACAAGATGATCTCATATGCCAAAAGTTATAAAAAAGATGAAAAATTGCTCGGGCTGCCTAAAAGAACCTGCAAAAAGCACTGATCAGTTTACAGCTCTAAGAAAACAAAGGTGAAGATATGAACAACAGAAACATAAAACAACATATTACGTACAAGCTAATGATAAAACAAAAACATAATGAAACTAAATAAACACTTTACAAGCTTCAGCGTGAGGGCCCTCTGCACTTCACCCAATCAATAATCACACGGCTATCTTCAGAAAAGTCTTCTCATGTATTTAAAACAACAACATATAAAACAGTGGGGTGATAAGATAACCAGCAGCGCAGAAATTACATAAACAGTTCAGAATTCACATGCATCAAAAGTCTCTTTACAGCGTTCAATGACGCGTTATTTAAAATGCAAAAATACTACAGCTAACTAACAAATTCTACGCTATTAACTGCGTTGCCATAGACACGTAGATCTCTTCAGCCGAGATCTAGTGTAACTGTCGTTATGTTCTTTAAATCTTTGGAGTGGTTGGATGTTAGATTCACGTTTCAGGAACAATCTCCAGGTGTGCTGGTTCCTTCGTGAGCTAAGAACTATGCCACGTATCATTCACGTGCCCAAAACAGTGACGTGCCACCGCTGAACTCTTTGACTGGCCTTGTCTTTGACTTTTGTTGACCGCGGCCTCTCATGGATGATTTGGCCGATTAGAAGGGACACGTTCCATGTACCTGCCATCTGGAGCTTGCCCATGTAGCTAGTTCCTTCAGAGGACACCTGGAGCATAGCTTTTAACAAAATAGCTGCGGAATCCTGTGCTGGCTGCGGAAACCTGTGTTGGCTGCGGAAACTGACAAGTTTCCGCAGCTGCATGAACAAAAAAACTAAACCAAACAACAGTCATCAGTATAGTCAGAAAACCATATAAACAGTCCTTTTTAAACTATAATGCAATGATTTAACGACTGGATGGATGGAGTGAGTGGAGAATGAGGGCTAAGAGGGTGTATAGGAAGGTGCAAGGTTGAGGCTCAACATACCCCCACTGTGAAGGTGTTGCATGCCCTCATGCAACCCAAATTGAGTGATTTCCCTTTAATCCACATGCTCTGAGGCTTCTGCAAGGACATCTAGTCCTCTTTTCTTTTTCTTTGATGCCATCATCATCATCATCCTTGGCTTTCTAACCAGACATTTGAACTTGAGGTTAATTAAAGCTCTGCTTAACTTTTTGCATCTCTTCTTCAGTCTTCTATTCTTCTTTTGCCACAGTCCTAAATGAAGCATGGCATTATCATGGACCATTTTGTCTACCTTACCCTACTCCTTAAGTGTTTCATTTTCTTGTATTATGTGTCTATTTAGGACTTCTAGCTCAAAAACTTCTTGTTTCAGAGACTGAACCTGTGCGTCAAGTGGCAGAGATGTACTTGGTCCTGCAGCTGATTGTTCTAAGGATTCTAGGTAATTGTATACCTCTTGCTGATTAGGATCCACCTCAGGTGACTTCCTCTGTCTAAACTCAAAATCTGGTGGAGGAGGACTGCTTTCTCCTTCTGACCGAAAAGGACTTTCCTATCGTGGAGGACTTGCTTCAAGGCTTGGCTGTTCTGGAGATTTCTCAGGTATTTCTTCACTTAAATCAATAAAGTGGGACTGATATCCCTTGGTTTTCTTCCATTTTCCTTTTAGCTGAGAGCTCCTTCTCAAGGATGAACTCATACTTGTCTTTTCTGCACTCTGTTTCCCTTTCTGCTGTTTCTTGGCCATGGCAGCAGCTTTAAGATCTACTAGCCTTTCTGACAGAGGCTGGTAGTCCTCTTCTAAGGATTTCTCAAGGGATGGAGAGACCTCTTGAGTGGTTATTTTGCCCTTTTCTTTCTTTTGTTTCTTATTCTTGGGCTAGTCTTCCTCCTCTTTTTGGACAGTCTCTTCAATTCCTTTTGTAGGGGAATCTTGGGTTGTAACATTTTTCTCCCTCCTCCTACTTTTCCTTGGGATTTTTGATGGACTACTTCCAGAGGCCTCAGCGGGCTCTTGGAAGTAGTTTCTTGTTAGAAATTGTTCCCAAGTATCCTTAGTTTTCTTTAACTGCTCCTCAAGCAGAATTCTTATGAGCCCATGATGGTAAAGATGTGGCTCAATGTTACCTACATGGTTTTGAACCGTAACACTCATCTTCTTTAAACTTGCTAGCAGAAAATGTGGTAAATTAAGAATGTGGCCATCTATAAAATTCATCATTAACCTCACATGATACATGTACATAGAGCCGAAATGACCCTCACATGTGATAAATTTCTGTATGACCAACAATTAACCAGACCACTCTTCTTTCAATACATGCACAGGGATGCCTCTGGTGAATACGGTGGTATCCATACCTTGATTTTGTAGCACGGTTCTCCAGATTTGATCATCTATGCTTCTATTTTTGAACCATCTTTCTCCGTCTTGAGGTAGGCCCATGGCTGCTGCTATTGTGGCCTCGGTCACTGCAAACTTTAAGTCTCCAACCTCCACTGTTTTTCCATTAAAGGACCTTGCAAAGGTTTTAGTCACTTCCTTGTTATACCCCTTGAATTTCTGAATAAATTGGAGCCATTTGGCTTTCTTTAATAACTCCTTGATTTGGGGATAACCCTCCAAATATTTTGATCCTTCTGGCTCGGCTCTCAGCAATTTTCCCATCCTCGGCTTTAAATTCACTGAGGGTTTTTCTACGTATGAGGGTTAAGGAAAAATGGCTGTCACAGGATTTTTAGGAGAGACTATAGTGACTGTAATCGGGGTTTAGGATGACTGCAGTGGCTGCAATCAAAGCGTCAAGCAAACTGTAGTGACTGCAGTCAGAAACAGAGGAATGCCCGAATCACAGGAAGAACAGTGGGTGAGTAGTGGTGACCGTGACCGAGTTCATAAAATGAAGCATGAGTATATGCGGGGATTATGATATGAGTGGAGTAACGGCAGGATTCTCCCGAGTCAGGTGACTGTATGTGAGATTTACACGTCTCAAGCAGACGGCTGCGGAAATTATGGCTGGGAAGAGCCGTAATACAATAGATCACGTCTTAGGAGTACGGGTCATAAATAGAAATATAGTCATTTTTGAGTTTGAACTCGGAGTAATCATAAGACCGTTAGGAAAAATGAATGCGAGGTGTATGGAATGGTATTTCGGAATAGGAATGGTAGTGGGTGAATATATTAAATCATTGCACATAGAAAAACCGGTTATGGGTTAATAACTATACATAATGATGACTTGAAGTGTTGTTTGATAGAGATTTTTGATCATACCTTTGGACACTTGTCATTCTTTGCTCAAGGTTTCTAACCAGTTGCTCTTTTTTTTTGGATATTTTGAAGATGCCCCATGTCTTTAGCTCACGTACACCTACATTGCATGATTTTGGCATTAACAGTTGATTGTATTTTGAAAACAGAGTGATCCTGGCTGCGGAAATCGTTTCAAGCTACGGAAACGGTGGCCAGCTGCGAAAACTGAAACAACACCCCCTGATCTGCACAAAGATAGTTTAGAGGAGAATAACTGAATGAAAATAGTCCTGAAGGGGGAATTTTATTGATGAAATGGAATGGAATGACAATGGAGTGAAAATGGAGTGAGAATGATGATAGGAATGAAATGGAAGTGGAATGAAATGGAATGAGTGAGTGAGATGGAGTGAAGATGGAAAGAACATGAGAGGAAATTTTTTGGAAAATATAGAGTGTCAGGTGCCCCTGATTTTCACTCCATATTTTCTGTATAAGACTGCCAATCCATGATTGGTTTTCAGGCTTATACATTTTTTATTTTTATTTTGTTATTTAGAAACTACAAGAAACCAAGATTAGGCTGATGGGGAAGAAGGATTCTTCTCCACTAGCCTTATTGCAGAATTCTCTTGGAATATTTTGACAAACTCTTCTCTGGAAAGTGGCTTATGATAAACTTTCAATCGGTGGCCATTCACAATAAGAGGAGTCTGAAATTCATCAATGGTCTTGATTCTTACTGCTCCATTGTCAAAGACTTTATCAATCTCATATGGCCCAAGCCAATGAGTCTGAAACTTTCCTTTGAAGTCTTTAAACTTGGAATCAAATAGTAAAGCCCAATCTCCTTCTTGAAACTTTCTCTCCTTAATATATCTGTCATGCCACTTAGCTCTTTGGTGCTGAACTAGATTAGTTCTTAGAATTGCATCTTGTCTGATCTCATCTAGCTCATTCAGCTGCTCCATTCTGTGTTTTTGGGCTTCTGATAGGTGACCAACATGGGAAGGATAGTGTTACCAGAATATACAACACATTTTAATTAATATATTAGAACAATTGAATGAATCCAAGTGTTAAACACAGGTTAGAGAAACATGCATTACGAGTGTTCAAGACTAATCTTATAAACATTTAAAACACATGTGTGAAAACATGCTGACCTATTAGAAGGCTTTTGAATTAAGCGAAAGTTCCAAGACTCATCGATACACCATACATCACTAACCCCGTGGGAGGGGCATTAGAGCCACTACTTACTCCTCAAAGAAAATATTATAGACTCTCAAGGGTATGTGGGAGGAGCCAAGGTGAGAAGTCCTTTGCATGTACAAATGAGGGGGTATTTATAGCCAAGGGTGAAACTGACCCTTGTGGTTGTTCGAATTCCCTCATGACTGTTTGACTTCCATGACCTTTGAATTTTACATGATTCTTCATATGACAAGTGGGTCTCTTGGACTTCCACGTTATATTACATTGGTTGACAGTATGGCCCACAATATAGATGTGGTCGACATGACTCATGACAAGACTTGACATGGCAGTGTTGGTACATTCTTGCTGCTACTGTTGTGCATGTCGAGATGCAGTGTTGCTGGGTGGTGGATGTCCTCATGGTGTGTCTCAACTTCACCTCTGCATGACAAGGTGCACGGATTATTCGATGGTCATTGGGTTTGCTTAATGTTGCATTCACACATTGCTCCTTGCTTGTATGTTCGCATGCTTGACAAGTTCGTCCATTCGTGAAAAGTGCATGTTCGTCCGTCCGTCCATCTGTGAGCACATCTTCTCATGTTCATTTGTTCATCCGTCCATGAACATGTCTGTGCATGATCATCCATCGCCAACACATCTCTTTGCATGCATCATTTGTTTGTTCGTTTGCAAACATGCCCCTCTACATGTATTCCCTTTGTTCATCCCATCCGTCATCGCACCATGTTTGTTTGTGTACTTGTATCTACAGTCACTCATGACAAGATGAAATCAAATCCATAAACCTCCAAGTCTACCATGATGCATCATCATTTCAAGCGCAGGAGACTAGGAGAGAAGACAAGGTTACGAAACTGTGCAAGGCAAGCTTCGAGTTGGGATGGAGGCTTCGGGCACTGCTAGTGAAAACTGTGCAGAAGTCACTAGGAGATGGTGATGGGCAATTCGGATCGCCAATGACTATCTGTGGGGTCTGGCTCAGCTAGAGGATAAATTTGCACAATTTTTGGGTGGAGTAGTTTGGGTTGCGAGAAAGCTAGGCAGACAAAATATTCACAATTTTTGGAAGGAGCGGGCAGTGTGAGCCTGGCAACAAAAACTATGCAATTCTTGGAGGGAACTAGCAGTAGGTTGTCGGGACCCTAGCAACAAAAACTGCATAATTCTTGGAGGGAACTGGTAGTGGGTTACTTGGACCTTGGCAATAAAATATGTGCAATTCCTGGAGGGAACTGACAACAGGCTACTGGGACCTTGGCAGCAAAATATATGCAATTCCTGGAGGGAACTGGCAGTGGGCTGTTGGGAGCTGCTGGTGGGAAAAAATGTGCTACTGTTGGGTTTCTGGCCTGCTGATCACTTCTGCATAGTTTCTTAGCTAGGAGAACTGTTGGGCAGCAGAGGGCTTGCTCATGAAATTTGCACAATTTTTCAAGTGAACAGTTAGTCGGCTAACTAGTGGGCTGGTTGGAGAAACAACACAATTTTCTGAGGGAGATAGGGATTTGCATTGGGTATTTGTCTAGCTTGTCTGTGCAATTTTCTCAGCCAATGGAGAGGGCATGGTCTGTAGCCTCTGTGCAATTTTTGAGGGGAGTCAGTCCTGGAGTGACTCTCGAGTCAAACTCTCTGGTTGACTAGCAAGAGGGATGATAGATCAGCTTGCGGGCAGTGCAACTTGAAATGACTTGCTTGGTGCTTTTGATCTGTTCTGGGTGATAATCGATCGAGTTGATGGCAGGGTTAAGGTCCGACTGTTAGAGGGAGATCCGACCGTCAGAAATTCAACAAAACGACTAAGTGTGTGAGCGAGTGAAAAGGTGCATACACGAACTTGCAGACACACACTTACATGACTTGACTGACAGTTCAAGTCGACAAGTGCGATGCTTGTGATGATCGTTGGATGACTGTGACGACGCTTGAGCGACAATGTATACAACTCTATGTGTGTGTGTGACAAATGTTTACATAGCGAACACAACATGTACATACGAAGCGGAGACCTTGTGTATGACCAGAACATGGTCACAAGCGTGAAATTGTTACCAACATACAAAAGCTATCTGCTGAATGATCAAGAAAGGTAGGTGCAAAGACTCACATGAGCTCACGGGGTGAACCCGAGTGCATGCAAACATCAAGTAAAACTCTCAAAGAAGGCTCTAAATTGGATGCAGACCAAAAGTTTAGAGGGTGTTGCAGCCGCTACAACACATTATTACCAATAATTTCCAGAATTTAAATGGACCATAACGGATTGGTTTCATCTTTTTACCTTCACATTGAATCCTTTCCTTGCTAATGTAAAGCCAAACTTCATCACCTACTTGAAACTGATGATCCATGTGATGCTTATCATACCTTGCCTTATACTTTCCTTGACACTTTTCTAGTTTTTCTTGAACTATTTGGTGAATCAACTAAATTTTCTCAATGAATTTCATTGCTCTTTCTATGTTGCTATGTCCATACACAACTACATATTTCTCAAAGATGAAATCCAAAGGTGATTTAGGCAAATAACCGATACATGCCTCAAAAAGGCGAAGTTAGAGTAGAAGAGTGTTTTGCTCGGTTGTAAGCTTGCTGAAAATAATGCAACTATTCATCCCACAACTTAGGATGTTTGCTGCAATATGCTCTTAGAAAATGAACAACTGTCTTATTAACCGCTTCAGTTTGACCATATGTTTACAGATGGAAATTTGTACTTTTCTTCAACTTGGTGTCCATCAAATTCCATAAATTTGACCAAAAATTCCCAACAAATCGGGAATCACGATCACTTACAATAGAAGTAGGTAATCCAAAATGAACCCATACATTTTGAAAAAAAAGTTGAGTTGTTTGTTCAGCTATAATTTGTTTTTTACAAGGCATTAATATGCACATCTTGCTAAACCTATCCACAACTACATACAAATAATCATGACATTTTCTTGATAAAGGAAGAACTCCTACAAAATCCATATAAACACTCTCCCATGGAAGTGAAGGCACTAGAAGTGGTATGTACAATCCTATTTTCCTATTACTAGGCTTATTGACTGCACACAATGAACAACCTCTGATAAAAAATGATGCACTTGCAAGCATACGAGGCCAATAAAAATACCTCTGAATATTTTCCACTGTTTTACTTACACTGAAATGTCCAACAATAAGAGAAGTGTGCGCTTCCCTTGTGACATTTACTCTCTCTCCCTTTGGAACACAAAGTTTTACCAAATGATACAATATATTATCATGTACATGGTAGTCTAATTCCTCAACTTGGCGGCCTTGACTCAAGTTTTAATATACCTGTTGAAAGTTAGCATCATGTGCATATTATTGAGCATAACTTTCAGGAAAAACAAAATGATTCTTGAGTAAAATGGCTACATTAACAACCAGTCTAGAAAGCATATTAGCAACTCTATTATAAATACATTTTTTGTACCTAATTACCAAGTGGAATTGTTGTAAGAATCCCATCCAACGAAATTTCCTTGATTGCTTCATTTTTGTTTGGGATTGCAGATATTGCAAAGGTTGATGATCGGCGTGAATAATGGTTTCTTTTCCCATTAAGTAATGGTTCCATTTATTCACACTTTGCACCAATGCGTAAAGCTCTTTATCATATGTAGGATAGTTAATAAGAACACCATTAAAAATCTTAGAATGAAATGAAATGGGCTTACCGTGTTGTAAAAGAACGACACCCATGGCATAGTCACTTGCATCTGTTTGTATTTCAAATGACTGTTTCAAATCTGACAATGCTAAAACTGGGGCTGAACTGATATTTTGTTTTATAGCACCGAACGTTTTTTTTTCCTCCCCACTGGAAGAAAACCTTCACGTTGGTCAAAGCATGTATTGGAGATGATATGGAAGAGAAATTGGCAATGAAATTCCTCTAATACTGCGTTTATCCCATAAAATTCCCTACTTCTGTGATTGATTTGGGTATTGGCCAATTCACATTGACCAAAACTTTAGAGGGGTCAATCTTCAGCTCACCTCCTCCAACTATGTGGCCCAAATACACTAAGGAAGTTTTCCCAAATTCACATTTAGACATCTTCAAAAATAATTGTTCTTTTTTCAAGACATCCAACACTTTCCTCACATGCTTGGCATGATCTTCTCATGATTTTCTTAATATCAAAATATCATGTAAATAAGCAATTACAAACTCATCAAGAAAGGATCTTAAAACATCATTCATAACTCTCATGAATTTCTTTGGAGCGTTGCAAAGACCAAAAGGCATAACCAACCACTTAAACAATCCTTGTTTGGTTTTAAAAGCAGTCTTTCAAATATCCTCCTTGGTTATTCTAACTTGATGATATCCACTTCTCAAGTTTAATTTAGTGAAATATTTTGCATTCTTCAAATGATCTAGCAAATCATCTATTCTGGGTAGTGGGTATCAATTCTTTATGGTAATTTTATTCAAAGCTCGATAATCTACACACATGCGCCATGTTCCATATTTCTTGGGTACCAAAACAATTGGTGAACCACATGGCAAAGTAGAGGGATGAATTACACCTTTATCTAACAATTCCTGGACTTGTTTCTTAATTTCTAAAATTTCCAGAATTGACATTCGATACATATCGATATTTGGGAGTGGACAGTCTTGATATAGCTGAATTTAGTGTTGAATTCCCCTTTTTGGTGGCAATCCCTTTGGTTCTTGAAACACATATCCATATTTATTGACCACATCAACCAATTTGGCTTTCAACTTCATATCACAGCCTACAAAGGATTCACACTTCGTGTCATTCTTCTGCTTGATCATAAGGAGCACGAGAGTCTTGCTGGAATTGACCAGTCGCTTAATTTGCCCTGCGCTTGCTAAAGACATATTAAGCTTTCTAAGATGGGCTCTCACAATATATTCCACTCCATCTTTGAACAAATGATATGTTTTCTCAAATCTATGGAAAACGGATTTCCATTCATACACATATGGGCTTCACAACACAATTCTAGAAATATCCAGTGACACTACATTTAATTCGACTTCATCAACGAAATTGGCAATAAATAGCAAACCTGAAAATGCATTTCCTTGTGACCTGAAGATTTTCATCCTTGGTTATCCAACCCAACGAATACAATTTATGATGAGGCACGATTTCCAGATTCAACCTCTTGACCAAGTTTGTAGAAATTAAATTTTCTTGGGATCCAGTATCAAACAGTGTATCAATCTTGGTGTGTTTGGAAATAACTCTAATATGGAACAACTCAATTTTGTTTTCTTCATTTGAAGCATTGTTGGAGTTATTTGTTTCGCTAGTACTTGCCACGACTTCCTCTTTGCTTGTTTTTTCCACGACTTTTCCTTTAGTCACTGTGGCTGCAATCTTTGTTTCATCACCTGAGTCGGAACCCAAGTCTTATTGTACAACATCGTTTGTCTTATGTTTCCCTTTATTCTTTAATTTCTTTGGTCTTAATTCAGGATGAAGCTTCCAACAGTGCACTTCATCATGGCCCCCTTTGGAACAATTATTGCACACAGGTTTCTCCCCTTCTTTCTTAACAAAAGCATTTTTCTTTTGCTTTCCCTTTTCACCCCTCTGGAATGGATTCTTCTTACTTTCTTCTTGTACATTTTTCCCTCTTGCTTCGAGGTTTGTATCTTGAACATGGACCTCATCAATATTCCTGGGACTAAACATAAGAATGGTGTGTAGAAGATAGCTATGCAAACCTCCTATGTATTTCAGCAAAGTATCTTGTGACTACAAGTCTACTCCTAGCATAAGAGCTCTTCTCTTAAACTCCTAAGTATACTCTTGCACATTTTGACCTTTTAACTTTCTGAAATTTTTCCAATTCATGATAGCTTTTCGCATATGAGCTAAAGGGTAGAATTGTGTTTTTATAGAAGCAATGAAATCAGACCAAGTAATAGAGATATTACCATGTTTATTGATCTCGTCTTGAGTCCTTGCTTCCCAACAAATGAGTGTTGCACCCTCCATTCTCAATGAAGCCAACTAAATTTTGATATCATCCTCTTGAAGGTCTGGAATCCTACAATAGACCTCCAACTGACGAATCCAATTATCAAGCTTCTCTGCATTCACTTCACCATTATACATAGGAAACTCGAATTTAACATCAAGTTTTAGAAAAGGTGATTTACCAGTTCCTTTTGAAGAATGATGATGAGTATGAGTAAGGGTTATATTAGTGGAAGAGTTTGAAGATGCTTGTGAAGAAAAATATGAAGAAGATGGTGGAGAGGGTGGAGGTTTGTCTCCATTCCCATTACCTCCTTTTCCATTACCTCCTCTTGAAGAGCCTTCTCCCTTGGGAGGTTTTGAAATTTCTCCTTGCAACCTGCTATTCCTCTCTTCATAGAGGACCTTCAACATCTCTGTCATATCAAAGAAAGCCTTTCTCAAGGTCTTCTCATCTTCTATCATGTTTGTAGGTTCTCCTTCATGAGACATGATCTCTGGAGTCTCAACTACAACTTGAGGTTGAACTGGTGTTGGAGATTATGGAAACCTTGATCTTCTTCCCCTTGACCCACTTTAGGGCTTCCAACTAGCTTTCTTTCACCTCTTTTTAGTTTTAATCTTATTAGCATGATACACAAATTGCAAACAATACTCCTTATTTGGACAAGCAAATCTAGTAAGCAAAAACCAGTGCTCTGATAGCAACTTAATCTAAAATGGAGCATATTAGTAATGTTGTGCTGATTCCCCATTTAGAATAAAACCCAAGATGCTTATCATTTTCTTATCAAGTGCTTAAAGATTCACCATTTTTTCTTAATTAATGGATTCCCATGAGAGCTTCTTATGTAAATGTTATAAACAATTTAACATAAAGCATATGCTGAACAACAACAAAATAACAACAAATAACATCAAAATCCAACACACAACAGAGAAATTTGATGAGGAGTTCACCTCTCCTGGGCTACATCTCCTTGGTCCAGATTCCAATGCTTGGTCCTCTATATTATGCTCAAAATTACAACAAAAGTGTGTTTACAATGCTCAAATGCCTTTGAAACCTGTCTCAATGAGTTTAGAATAGCCAAAACTACTAGAAGTTACTCTTTTTTTACACCTAATTTGGATAAGAACTGAAGACGTTATGACCTCTCCTAGTTCTCCCACAATTTTCTCAGCAAATTCCCCTTTTTTGGCCACTAACCATCAAATTCAGCCTGGAATTTTCCAAATTTTCCACATTTCGGTCACCGGAGCCATACTTATCAGCGGTTCAGAATTCACAATTGGCATTGGCGGAGAGACAAACATAACAACTCCTTTCAAAAATTGTGATGCCAGACTTAATGATTTATGAACCATGGTTCATAACAATTTTGCGCCCGGCATATATTAGCTTTTCGCAATTGGTGCGAGAATGGGGAATTCCTTCACAACTTATACGAACTGCGAAGTGTAAACAATGATGAATTATCGGACCCGAACATTCCATACATTGCAACCTATTCTCTTTTTGCATCTAGTTCCATCGGCATTTCGTTATCGGCACGGGCATGATGATTCTTAATAAGACTTCCTGTTGTGATGCAATTTTGTGATGTGATCCATGCGATATCGCATATTGCATCTTGGCGGGACCGACGACCGATTTTTAACAGAAAACTTATGCTGATGCGATGCGATGGGAGAATTTGCGGGACCAGCGACAGAGTGACACTTGGCACCCTCTGATTTTCTTAAGAGACATGAACTTTCTCACTGTGAAATTATTTTGCTTATTTAGCAAACTAATCAGAACTCATTTCATGGAGCATCCAAACTCTATTTTCAATGAAGTGAGTTGCATTGAATTTAGATCACCGAGATCTATCCAACCATACAGTTTCCATTCCATTCTATGAAATTTTATTTTTGAGCATAAACTTAAGAACCTGATCAACATAAAAAATAAGTATGCATTGCAACATATTGTTAATATGTTTCTCAAATAGAATATCATTTCTATAAAGCACCAAAACAATTTTCTAGTTGCAACACATGGGTAACAACATTGAATACTTTCTTTCAATAAAATATCTATAAAAAAAAATATGAGAGTTCAAACAAGAGAAACTTCCTTTGAATATATGGATTTCAATATTTCCTCTAGGATGTAGAAGCACTTCTAATGTAAAAGAGGAAAGGGGTCGGAAATCTGAAGGTTTTAACGCCGTACATAAATTACCTGCAAATGAATTCCTAAAACAAGAGAATAAACAATGGCGAGAGGATAAAACATAAAACATATATACACAGAGATTTTCCTCTGGATCCCAAAACCGGGACTATCAGATTGATTTTTCATTATATTCATTTCAATGTTACAATACATATATATACATGTTGAAGCATCCATAAACCCCAAACCATTAACCCTGGATTAGAACATAACAGTAGTTCCCTTGACTGGATCTACAAAATACCATGGACATAAAACCATCATTCCCAAAACCATGTGTGAAATCCATGCACAAAACCATATGTAGGTCCACCCACCTAATATAGGGTCCAAAAAAAAATTCCTGGGGTGCTACCCCAGACCCCATGTAAGGGGGCTATCGCCCCCCTGCACACCCCCCGACAAGGGGGGCAACCATCCCCCTTGTTGCGCCCGACGCAACGTACAGGGGAGGCTAACACCCATTGTTTCTCTACACCAAGAGAACTTCTCAGTGCTCACAGACTTTGTCAATGCATCTACAATATTCTTCAAAGTGTCCACCTTTACCAATAACACCTTTTTGTCCTCAACCATATCCCTCACAAAGTGATATTGAACATCAATGTGCTTTGTCTTTGAATGATAAGCAGGGTTCTTTGCCAAGAAAATTGCACTTTGGCTGTCACAGTCTATCCTTATAGCTCGTTGTACTGACCCCATACTTGAACACAATATTTGCAATCGAACTGCTTCCTTGCTTGCATGAGTGGCTACCATGTATTCTTCTTTTGTAGCTGAAAGAACTACTACAGATTGTCTCTTACTCATCCAACTGACTACAACTTCAAATAGGTTAAACACATACCCACTTGTAGATCTTCTCTGATCTAGAGCTCGAGCCTAGTCTACATCAACAAATCCATGGTTTATTTGGGTCACATTGTCAATGGTGGACAATTGAAAATATATCCTTCTAAAATTTATGTGATTGTAAAGTGGCCTAAACCCACCAATGTTACAGAGGTTCGTAGCTTTTTTGGTGCAATACAATACCAGAGAAGGTTCATTGCCAACTTATGCATCATTGCATCCCCTTTACATGCATTGATGAGTGTGAAGCAAGCCTTTCAGTGGGGAGGAAAGCAGCAGAAATCCTTTGATGCATTG
>APFE030381604.1:4142-57884 GCA_000404065.3 Pinus taeda | reverse complement strand
GAAGAGTTGAGGTTTAAGACTTGCAAAGGAGGTATGTATGAGTGTTGATGGACTCACACAAACTGTAGAAAGTCATGGTGACAATTTTTTGTGTAACAGATTGCCCCCTAAAGTGCGAAGTCTGTAATAGATGAGGATGTTTTTTTATCATCTAAGAAGAGTGAAGGACTTTATCATTTCAAGGATCTTCCTGTGGATACCCCGGTCGAACCTGTAAAAACATTCAATGCAAAATATATATATGTGAACATATCATCGCTGAGGTAGGCATTCCCATACTCAGATCATAACTAACTAAGAACTATCTAAAAACTGCTCCGATACAGGAATGGTTTTATATTACATCACAAGTAGGAACACATGGACACAGTATGGACGCAACCATCTGTTTATGAATAGTCCACTATAGAATGATAACAAAATTCCTCGCAACCTGGATGGTGGTAACTAGATCGAGGGTCTTCATTTCTACTTTCCGAACCAGTACGATTCTACCCATGTGAATGGATGTGTCGAAGTCGAACATGGGAGAAACCACTTGATTACCAATCAATGATGTAAACTGTTAACAAGTGTGAAAGGAACCACCAGTAATGTTAATGGCCCTCAAAGTACCCAGTACAATCCATGAGATGTGAATGAATGAGTCGATGTCGAACATGTCACGGAATCTGTTGATCGAAGGTCAATGATACAACCTGTCGTCAAAGGCGAGAAACCTGCCATTGCATGCAGATTCCAAGGTACTGACGATTTCTAGATCATATTTCTAGATAATGAGTTGGAGTCGATAGAAAGCGATCCGTCATGGGCAAGCCCATAACACGAAATCATAGATCAAGTCTGAAGAAATATAACTAGCAAGAACTAACTCAGGGATGGTCAATGATGGATGACAAATATTTTGCAGGTGAATGGTTTATTTGCACAGACCTCTTGAACACGTAATGGCACAGCAGATGGCTTGGTGACAGTTGACCCAAAGTTAATACCCGAAAACCGGTTGAAGACTTTCAAAGTGGTTTGATTAACTGTTAGGTAAAGGATTTCCCAACCCAGGTGGATAAAAGTGTCGTGTTCAAGAGTGATGAAAAGTTTTTTCAAACATAGAGTACAACAAACGGGTTCATTTTCTCATTTTCCCCCACCATTTCTGGCAAGTACCTCTTTATTTTTGACAAGCTTGAGGAGGATAACATTTGCTTGGTTATAAGCTCATCCTTCGGATGAGTCCAACTTAGTTTAAATTCAACCCTGAAGGAGTGGCCCGTCCTGTTTGAATTGAATCAGTTCTTTACTGTGAATGTTTAACGAGTCCAATATAGGAGAAACCGGTGTTTTTTTTCACTTTTAGGGAGTCAGAAGAAAAACTTAAGGAAACTCCAGGGTTGTCCTTTCGTAAATTTGTGTCTCCCAAGCCCGAAAAGTCTAAAAATACTTAGAAACGCTTGATCATTACACCAGGATACTTTCAGATAGTGCCTTCAATCTGAAAAAAAAAATAAATATAAAATATAAAATATAAATATAAAATTAAATAATTAAAATAAAAAATAAATTAAATAAATAAAATATAAAAAAAAATAAATAAATAAATTGAAAACACGTCGTTTTATTACCAATATCGAACTTGAAACAATAAAAGTTCGGCAATCTTTTCATGTTTGTACGGTCGGAAAAGAGCTGTAAAAGACCGTCTTTGTAATTTCGTTTTAATGAGTATACAAAGAAACACTCGGCAATCTTTTCATTTTTTACAAGTTTGAAAAGAGCTTTAAAGAGGACTCCTATGTGTTTTTTGTTGAAAAAGATCAATTTCACCTGAAACCCTAATATTTTGCACAAAAACTACAAACATTACTCATATCTGTTTAAAAAATAATAAAAATGCACCAAATGACCTTTTCAAAGTAAAAAATAAATAAATTTTAATTTTTTATTCAAAAAATCTTATGGAAAGGGCTTTTACAAGTTCATTTTTACCGTTTACCTTTGGAGTAAAAAGTAAGAGCTTTTGGTAAAAAACTTCTTGTGGAGATTGCGCAAAATCCGACCGCTGGAATTCAGAACCGTCTTCTCCAGGTAATCCACAATGTCCTTGACTTGCATTTCATCCGTTTCAAATTTCGTTTTAGGGTTTAGATTTTGATTTTTGGAGGAAATTTAGGGCAAAAAATCACCCGCGATGGTTGCGCAGGGGCGCCATGTGGCCCCTGCGCACCCCGACTTTTCTATACACAGAGAAAAGTCGGGGTGCTGCACCTCGCCTTAAGGAGAAGTGCGCACCTACGCACTGTCTCTAAAAGGCGGAGTGCGAACCCTGTCGAATGCAGATTTTCAACCCTAGGTTTTCCATTTTTGACCCATAAAAGTTTAGAATGAAATTTCTAATCCACCTATTTTGCATTGTAGGTACACAATATGCTTGTTTGGCGGGAAAGAGAGCATGAGGATGTTGATCAGGCTACATTGCTCCATCTGCCTTCATTACAGGCATTGAGACCATGTGAGCTTTTCAAATTTTGGACCATACCTGGCATGAGGGCACAGGTAGAATTTTTGCAGTGGATGGTAAACAGATGGAGCATTCAGGACCAGTGCTTCATTATTGGCGGCAGTCGGCTCGAAATCGAGTCGGAAAACGTATATTTTTTGACTGGATTGCCCAAGAGAGGCGAGCAATTATCTCTTTTCGGATCTAGGCCAGGTGGCCAATTTGTCGCTAGTCTCCGACTAGAGTTCTGTAACAACCAGGATCCGGACAAACGGATAGATGTGAAAACCATCTTGTCATGCGGAAAGAGTTATTTTTGCGGACAAACCTAACCTCCCTAGGAGTCTAAGACTCTCTAGTGACAAACAAACCAAACAAGAGCAATCCTTCTCTAAACACACATTATTCTATGAGAGATCAAGTGTTTTCCGATCTTACCTTAGGTCCAACGCTTGTTGTAGCAGTCCAGCCTTGCTGATCCAGATGAGCTCCTCCTTCACTTTAAGACCTGCATACACTAACAAAGCAAACGATTACATAACACCTGAATATTCATCATAAAACAAAGCATATTCATCACATAGACCAAGGAGTACATGAAATAATTCATTAACAACAAATCATTGAGAAGAATGGACTTATTTGTATTAAGGAAACAAAAAAGGAACCATTTCAACCTGAGCCTTGGTGTTGTGCAAGCTCCTCCCAGGGTCCAACAAGAGATTTCCTCTACTTTGACAAGCTCACCCACTCCCAATATGGCAACAAGGAAGGATAGTGATCTCTCCTCACAAGTCAACAATGAAAGTCCTAATTCCAGCAACATTTACCCTTTAGAATGTTCAGCTTTCAACCTCCCCTCCTTTGGCCCAATGCCTGTATTTATAGTATTCTAGAGGAGGTTATTCAGTTCCAACATCAATGGGATACTCCCTCTTTTGGATGGGGTAGCTCCTCTCTTGATGGGATAAGCTCCTCTATCATAGGGGTGCATGAACCATCTGGAGGTGCTCAATACACGTCAAAAAATCTTCTAGAAGACTCTAGAAGTGACCACAAGTAACTTTTTAAAGATGAAACTTGCACCTTTTGAGCTTTACAGGGGTACGCACCCAACCTTTAGCTTACAGAGTGTACAAGTACGCAGGTATAGTGTATTTGGAGTGCGTACACGCAGGCAAGGTACAGAGAACCTGCGTACCCAGAGATAAACATGTTTTCAAGTGACTTTCTCTCTGTTTGAAGTTTTGACATGAAGAGCAGAGGTATGGGGCTTGACAAAGAGGACAATGTGGCTATTGATGAGGCCACATAGACTGCAGATAGTCAAGGTGACAAATTTCAGTGTAACAAGGTGGCATTTCTCGCTACCAACTTCTGCTTGTGGAGATCACCCATTCTCGTCTTCAACTATCAATGCATCCTTGAAGGTGTCAGCATTTGCCATGAAATGAAACATTTGTTGATCATCACCAACCATGCGTAAGTTAGTTATGTTATCCAGGATAGATGGTCTATACAAAATTTCAATAGTAAATCTATCCCTAATCGGTGACATCCTAGAGATTGTGTTTTCCAGAGCATTGGTAGCTGCATTACGTGTACGTGGTACAACAGTGATGTTAAATGCTTGGAAGTTAGAGATCAGTCGCCATACCTCTTGCTGGTAAATTTTGAGGTGCGGTGAAAAATAGTGAATGGTGTTGCGTACCTATCGTACTACTATCTCTGAATCACCTTCCACTTTGAGCGCGACCACGTTGAGGCTAATCGATTTTTGCAAGACCAACATGAGTGCTTCATACTTAACAATGTTGTTTGTGCACTCGAACTCCAAGAGACTTGAAATCAGATGTTTCTATAGTTTGGGTCGATCAAGACACACTTGGCTCCTGAGCCACCCTGTGTCTTTGATCCGTCGAAATACATGGTCCACAACTCATCTGTACACAGACTGTTCGACGCGCTTGCACTACTACTACTGTTGTTTCTACTACTACTGCTACTATTGGTACAATGTATTTTACATGCTTCATTACCATCAGTTGGGCAAGGAAGGAGACCTAACTGCGTGTCTGGTGGGGTTGGAGTTAGTCGTGCAGGATATCACCCCAATGTTGTTTCCAGGAGGCAGTTGCCAAACATGAGTTTTGCGAAGGCCAACAGTTCATTTTCACCATTAATGGGAGTGACATTGTGCCTCATATACCTCTTGGATAACACGTGAATTTGATTGTTTTTACCCTTGTACGGAAGCCACATGTGTGACCAATCCGTAGCAAAATAGCCATTGGTGGACTCGACCATCATGAGATAATTGGATGACCACATCTTGAAGTTCACCAATGGCTGGTACAGATTTTTGATCAAGTTGGATGATTTGCGCAAATGTCTTGCTCCATTGTGCATTGATCTTCTTGGAAATGGAGAACGGCATGATGTTGGCTGTCACACCAGAATCAAACAAGCCATTGTGAACATTAAGGTTGAACATTTCGAATGAGAGAAGGAATGGAGGGAAACTTGAGTTTGCTTTTTCCATCCGGAGTGCGTTTAGCACAGTTGAAAGTGATCTGGGAGGTGTGCTTTCTCCCTTGTTGGTAGAAGTTGCGTTGTCCATTGTCGTTTGTCCTAATGAGCGCAAAAGGATGTCCCACTGATTTTGGATCTTAGTTAACTTGAACAAACTGATGTTTGCACGAGTTTTCTCATGTCATCCACAATGTTGTAATTCAGAGGGGGGAGACTGACAAAGGTGTTCGGGGTAAGAATAATGTTCGTGTTTTCCAACAGAGTATTATGCAGTTTGCTGATCATGGACGTACTCTTGTCTGCCACTATGTTTTCTGCTTTGGGACAACTGGTGGATCAACCTTCCTCATCAGCAATGTCATGTTTTCTTGTGCTTCCCCAACTATAAGGGGAGCCCCTCTACTCCTGAGATTGTAACGATCATTTTTCTTTTGCGGTTGTTTCTCGGTGTTCATCTTCAATGCTACCTACATGCACTGATACATGTTTACCACATGCATAGAACTTGATGCCTCATTAGGTGCAACATCTTTGTCATTATCCATATCTCTTGGTTGTTCTTGCATACTGTTGTCCACCTCAAATGTGCGACTACATACAGAGCCTGCGACTCACTTCCAGTCTTAACAAGAAATCTCTGGGTGGCCATCTTCATGAAATGAACAAAATTCAGGATTTGCGCACCAATCGAGCTGGAACACAAAGCTCTGCATAGTTTTTGCAAGGAGACGGTTTCTGCCTGACAACATGCTTCCTTATCTCTTTCTAGGTAGATGGTTGCTTGTAGAGGTGTTGTTTTTCTGTTGTTTAAGCTCAGACACTTTTGTTGTCAAGTTCTTGATGAGGCGAGTGAGGGTTTCAATATCACTTGTTTCCTTGTATCTACCTTTTCTCACCACTGCCTGGCACTTCCTGCTCGCGTCTCTCGAGTCCTTTTCTGGTTCATCATCCTTGATGACTCCAATCACGTGAAGGTCTTTCTCAACAATAATAGCCTCTTCATAGTTCTCTAGTAATATTGGTTTTGCAGATCGCTTTACAAACTGTGCAATGCTGGTTAGTCGTGTAGACGTGTAGTAATCAACAATGATGGATTCATGAGGTTTTGTGTCAACTACAAACTTGTTAAATATGCGCATAAACCTCTAATTGAAGTATTTTACCTTTTCTTTCCCCTCCATCTTCAGGCTTCCCAATTCTTTGAGTAACATGGTTGGCGTCTTATCATCAACGAATTTTTCAAGAAACATGTGTTTGAAAGCACCCCAGTTCTATATGGAGTTGCCTGGAAGGTTTTGATACTATGCAGCTAAGCAACCATCTAAGGTACATGGAAACAATCTACATGCTACATCAGTGTACTTTCCAAATGGTCTTCTGCCTTCAATGTGTTGTCAGGGTTGAACTTAATGCTCATTCTTTCCGCCCGCTTCAGCATCTTGTGCAAAGCACCCAAGAGAGCCAATGGTCCCTGAGTCATCCATTCTCGATTTTGGTCAGCCATCTCTTCTTCTTCTTCATCCTCCTCCTCTTCATCAAAATCTGACGATTCCGGCTCTGCATCTGTTGGTTTGTCTCTTCCTTCACCTCCTCCACTGCCTTCCCCTCTGCCTCCTGTACCAAAGTCTAAGCCTAAGATTATGAGGGCGTCTCTTTCTCACTGCCAGAAGATCGGAGGCTCCTCTTCATCTTCAACAACTTCTTCCAGACCTTCAAGTGTGGCAAGAACTGCTTCTTCCACTGATGATAAAACAACCCCTGTGGGAGTGGTTTTTGGCTTCCTTGATGTGTATGGAAGATGTTGTATTCCTGGGATCAGTCTGATTGCTTTCGTGAACTGGCGGGTGATGGGACAGACAGAGAAAAGGTGATGATATGGAATTTTGTGTTCATTCCAGGGAGGTGAGAAGTAACCAATTGCAGAGTCGCGCATAGGTGAGGGAAACCCAACTCTGTTAGGAACACACAACACAACAGGACGTGCACAACTTCTGGAGGAGGAATCCACACAGATGCGACAGTCACAAAACTCAAGGTAAGATAGCATGTACAACACTCAGCGGGAAATCTCCGTGAGTGCGACGATTGTTATAACAAGTTTATGTGAAAGGTTATGTCTCATGTTCGAGAGGTGACCAACATGGGAAGGATAGTGTTAGCAGCATATACAAAACATTTTAATTAATATATTAGAACAATTGAATGAATCCAAGTGTTAAACACAGGTTAAAGAAACATGCATTATGAGTGTTCAAGACGAATCTTATAAACATTTACAACACATGTGTGAAAACTTGTTGGCCTATTAGAAGGCTTATGAAATAAGCGAAAGTTCCAAGACTCATCGATACACCATACATCACTAACCCCATGGGAGGGGCATTAGAGCCACTACTTACTCCTCAAAGAAAATATTATAGACTCTCAAGGGTATGTGGGAGGAGCCAAGGTCAGAAGTCCTTTGCATGTACAAATGAGGGGGTATTTATAGCCAAGGGTGAAACTGACCCTTGTGGTTGTTCGAATTCCCTCATGACTGTTTGACTTCCATGACCTTTCAATTTTACATGACTCTTCATATGACAAGTGGGTCTCTTGGACTTCAACGTTACATTACATTGGTTGACAGTATGGCCCATAATATAGATGTGGACGACATGACTCATGACAAGACTTGACATGGCAGTGTTGGTACATTCTTGTTTCTACTGGTGTGCATGTCGAGCTGCAGTGTTGCTGGGTGGTGGATGTCCTCATGGTGTGTCTCAACTTCACCTCTGCATGACAAGGTGCGTGGATTCTTTGATGGTCATTGGGTTTGCTTGATGTTGCATTCACACATTTCTCCTTGCTTGTATGTTCGCATGCTTGACAAGTTCATCCATTTGCGAAAAGTGCGTGTTCGTCCATCCGTCCATCTATGAGCACATCTTCTCATGTTCATTCGTTCATCCATCCATGAACACGTCTGTGCATGATCATCCATTCACCAACACATCTCTATGCATGCATCATTTGTTTGTTCGTTTGCAAACATGCCCCTCTACACGTACTCCCTTTGTTCATCCCATCCATCGTCACGCCATGTTTGTTTGTGTACTTGTATCTGCAGTCACTCATGACAAGATGACATGAAATCCATAAACCTCCAAGTCTACCATGATGCATCATCATTTCAAATGCAGGAGCCTAGGAGAGAAGACAAGGTTACGAAACTGTGCAAGGCAAGCTTCGAGCTGGGATGGAGGCTCGGGGCACTGCTGGTGAAAACTGTGCAGAGTCACTAGGAGATGGTGATAGGCAATTCGGATTGACAGTGACAATCTGTGGGGTTTGGCTCAGCTAGAGGAAAAATCTGCACAATTTTTGGGTGGAGCAGTTTGGGTTGCGAGAAAGCTGGGCAGACAAAATATTCGCAATTTTTGAAAGGAGCGGGCAGTGGGAACCTGGCAGCAAAAACTATGCAATTCTTGGAGGGCACTAGCAGCAGGCTGTCGGGACCTTAGCAAAAAAAACTGCATAATTCTTGGAGGGAATTGGCAGCAGGTTACTTGGACCTTGGCAAAAAAATATGTGCAATTCCTGGAGGGAACTGACAGCGGGCTACTGGGACCTTGGCAGCAAAATCTACACAATTCCTGGAGGGAACTGGCAGTGGGCTGTTGGGAGCTGCTAGCGGGAAAAAATGTGCTACTGCTGGGTTTTTGGCCTGCTGATCACTTCTGCATAGTTTCTAAGCTAAGCGAACTGTTGGGCAACAGAGGGCTTGCTCATGAAATTTGTGCAATTTTTCAAGTGAACAGTTGGTCGGCTAACTGGTGGGCTGGTTGGAGAAACTGCACAATTTTTTGAGGGAGATAGGGATGGGCATTGGGTAACTGTCTAGCTTGTCTGCACAATTTTCTCAGCCACTGGAGCGGGCATGGTTTGTAGCCTCTGCGCAATTTTTGAGGGGAGTCAGTCCTAGGGTGACTCTCGGGTCAAACTCTCTGGTTGACTAGCAAGAGGGATGATTGATCAGCTTGCGGGCAGTGCAGCTTGAAATGACTTGCTTGGTGCTTTTGAGCTATTTTAGGTGATAATCGATCAAGTTGATGGTGGGATTAAGGTCCGACTGTTAGAGGGAGATCCGACCGTCAAAACTTCAGCAAAACGACTAAGTGTGTGAGAGAGTGAAAAGGTGCATACACGAACTTGCAAACACACACTTACATGACTTGACCAACAGTTCAAGTCGACAAGTGCGATGCTTGTGATTGATCGTTGGACGACTGCGACGATGCTTGAGCGACAGTGTATACAACTCTCTGTGTGTGCGTGACAAATGTTTACATAGTGAACACAACATGTACATATGAAGTGGAGACCTTGTGTATGACCAGAACATGGTCGCAAGCGTGAAATTGTTACCAACATACAAAAGTTATCTGTTGAATGATCAAGAAAGGTAGGTGCAAAGACTCACATGAGCTCACGAGGTGAACCCGAGTGCATGCAAATATGAAGTAAAACTCTCAAAGGAGGCTTTGAATTAGATGCGGACCAAAAGTTTAGAGGGTGTTGCAGCCGCTACAACACATTATTACCAATAATTTCCAGAATTTTAAATGGACCATAACAGATTGGTTTCATCTTTTTACCTTCACATTGAATCCTTTCCTTGCTAAGGTAAAGCCAAACTTCATCACCTACTTGAAACTGATGATCCATGTGATGCTTATCATACCTTGCCTTATACTTTCCTTGACACTTTTCTAGTTTTTCTTGAATTGTTTGGTGAATCAACTAAATTTTCTCAATGAATTTCATTGCTATTTCTATGTTGCTATGTCCATCCACAACTACATCTTTCTCAAAGATGAAATCCAAATGCAATTTAGGCAAATAACCAATACATGCCTCAAAAAGGCGAAGTTAGAGTAGAAGAGTGTTTTTCTCGGTTGTAAGCTTGCTGAAAATAATGCAACTGTTCATCCCACAACTTAGGATGTTTGCTGCAATATGCTCTTAGAAAATGAACAATTGTCTTGTTAACCACTTCAGTTTGACCATATGTTTACAGATGGAAAGTTGTACTTTTCTTCAACTTAGTGTCCATCAAATTCCATAAATTTGACCAAAAATTCCCAACAAATCAGGAATCAAGATCACTTACAATAGAAGTAGGTAATCCAAAATGAACACATACATTTTGAAAGAAAAGTTGAGTTGTTTGTTTAGCTGTAATTTGTTTTTTACAAGGAATTAATATGCACATCTTGCTAAACCTATCCACAACTACATACAAATAATCATGACATTTTCTTGATAAAGGAAGAACTCCTACAAAATCCATATAAACACTCTCCCATGGACGTGAAGGCACTAGAAGTGGTATGTACAATCCTAGTTTCCTATTAATAGGCTTATTGACTGCACACAATGAACAACCTCTGATAAAAAATGACACACTTTCAAGCATACGAGACCAGTAAAAATACCTCTGAATATTTTCCACTGTTTTACTTACACTGAAATATCCAGCAATAAGAGAAGTGTGCGCTTCCCTTGTGACATTTACTCTCTCTCCCTTTGGAACACAAAGTTTTACCAAATGATACAATAGATTATCATGTACATGGTAGTCTAATTCCTCAACTTTGCGGCCTTGACTCAAGTTTTGATATACCTGTTGAAAGTCAGCATCAGGTGCGTATTGTTGAGCATAACTTTTAGGCAAAACAAAATGATTCTTGAGTAAAATGGCTACATTAACAACTGGTCTAGAAAACATATTAGCAACTCTGTTATAAATACATTTTTTGTACCTAATTACCAAGTGGAATTGTTGTAAGAATCCCATCCAACTAAATTGCCTTCATTGCTGCATTTTTGTTTGAGATTGCAGATATTGCAAAGGTTGATGATCGATGTGAATAATGGTTTCTTTTCCCATTAAGTAATGCTTCCATTTATTCACACTTTGCACCAATGCGTAAATCTCTTTATCACATGTAGGATAGTTAATAAGAACACCATTAAAAATCTCAGAATGAAATGAAATGGGCTTACCGTCTTGTAAAAGAACTGCACCAATGGCATAGTCACTTGCATCTGTTTGTATTTCAAATGGTTGTTTCAAATCTGATAATGCTAAAACTGGGGCTGAAATTATCTTTTGTTTTAAAGCACCGAATGCTTTTTTTTTCCTCCCCACTGGAAGACAACCTTCACGTTGGTCAAAGCATGTATTGGAGATGATATGGAAGAGAAATTGGCAATGATATTCCTCTAATACTGCGTTTATCCCATAAAATTCCTTACTTCTGTGACTGATTTGGGTATTGGCCAATTCACAATGACCAAAACTTTAGAGGGGTCAATCTTCAGCTCACATCCTCCAACTATGTGGCCCAAATACACTAAGGAAGTTTTCCCGAATTCACATTTAGACATCTTCAAAAATAGTTGTTCTTTTTACAAGACATCCAACACTTTCCTCACATGCTTGACATGATCTTCTCATGATTTGCTTAATATCAAAATATCATCTAAATAAGCAATTACAAACTCATCAAGAAAGGATCTTAAAACATCATTCATAACTCTCATGAATGTCGTTGGAGCGTTGCAAAGACTGAAAGGCATAACCAACCACTCAAACAATCCCTGTTTGGTTTTAAAAGCAGTCTTCCAAATATCTTCCTTGGTTATTCTAGCTTGATGATATCCATTTCTCAAGTTTAATTTAGTGAAATATTTTGCATTCTTCAAATGATCTAGAAAATCATCTATTCTGGGTAGTGGGTATCAATTCTTTATGTTAATTTTATTCAAAGCTCGATAATCTACACACATGCGCCATGTTCCATCTTTCTTGGGTACCAAAACAATTGGTGAACCACATGGCAAAGTAGAGGGACGAATTACACCTTTATCTAACAATTCCTGGAGTTGTTTCTTAATTTCTAAAATTTCCAGAATTGACATTCAATACATACCGATATTTGGGAGTGGACAGTCTTGTTGTAGCTGAATTTCACATTGAATTCCCCTTTTTGGTGGAAATCCCTTTGGTTCTTGAAACACATATCCATATTGATTGACCACATCAACCAATTTGGCTTTCAGCTTCACATCACAACCTACAAAGGATTCACACTTCGTGTCATTCTTTTGCTTGATCATAAGGAGCACAAGATTCTTACTGGAATTGACCAGTCATTTCATTTGCCCTGCGCTTGCTAAAGACATATTAAGCTTTCTACGATGGGCTCTCACAATATATTCCACTCCATCTTTGAAAAAATGATATGTTTTCTCAAATCTATGGAAAACGGATTTCCATTCATACAGATATGGGCTTCCCAACACAATTTTAGAAATATCCAGTGACACTACATCTAATTTGACTTCATCAACGAAACTGGCAATAAATAGCAAACCTAAAAACGCATTTCCTTGTGACCTGAAGATTTGCATCCATGGTTATCCAACCCAACAGATACGGTTTATGATGAGGCACGATTTCCAGATTCAACTTCTTGACCAAGTTTTGTAGAAATTAAATTTTCTTGGGATCCAGTATCAAATAGCGTATCAATCTTGGTGTGTTGGCAATAACTCTAATATGGAACAACTCAATTCTGTTTTCTTCATTTGAAGCATTGTTGGAGTTATTTGTTCCGCTACTACTTGCCACGACTTCCTCTTTGATTGTTTTTGCCACTACTTTTCCTTTAGTGACTGTGGCTGCAATCTTTGTTCCATCACCTGAGTCGGAACCCAAGTCTTATTGTACAACATTGTTTTTCTTATGTTTCCATTTATTCTTAAATTTCTTTGGTCTTAATTCAGGATGAAGCTTCCAATAGTGCGCTTCATCATGGCCCTCTTTGGAACAATTTTTGCACACAGGTTTCTCCCCTTCTTTCTTAACAAAAGCATTTTTCTTTTGCTTTCCCTTTTCACCACTCTGGAATGGCTTCTTCTTACTTTCTTCTTGTACATTTTTCCCTCTTGCTTAGAGGTGTGTATCTTGAACATGGACCTCATCAATATTCATGGGACTAAACATAATAATAGTGTGTAGAAGATATCTATGCAAACCTCCTATGTATTTCAGAAAAGTATCTTGTGACTACAAGTCTACTCCTAGCATAAGAGATCTTCTCTTAAACTCCTGAGTATTCTCTTGCACATTTTGACCTTTTAACTGTTTGAAATTTTTCCAATTCATGATAGCTTTTTTCATATGAGCTAAAGGGTAGAATTTTCTTTTTATAGAAGCAATGAAATCATACCAAGTAATAGAGATCTTACCATGTTTTTTGATCTCGTCTTGAGTCCTTGCTTCCCAACAAATGAGTGTTGCACCCTCCATTCTCAATGAATCCAACTAAATTTTGATATCATCCTCTTGAAGGTCTGGAATCCTACAATAGACCTCCAACTGACGAATCCAATTATCAAGCTTCTTTGCATTCACTTCACCATTATACATGGGCAACTCGAATTTAACATCAAGTTTTAGAAAAGGTGATTTACCAGTTCCTTTTGAAGAATGATGATGAGTATGAGTAAGGGTTATATTAGTGGAAGAGATTGAAGATGCTTGTGAAGAAGAATATGAAGAATATGTTGGAGAGGGTGGAGGTTTGTCTCCATTCCCATTACCTCTTCTTGAAGAGCCTTCTCCCTTGGGAGGTTTCAAACTTTCTCCTTGCAACCTGCTATTCCTCTCTTCATAGAGGACCTTCAACATCTCTGTCATATCAAATAAATCCTTTCTCAAGGTCTTCTCATCTTCTATCATGTTTGTAGGTTCTCCTTCATGAGACATGATCTCTGGAGTCTCAACTACAACTTGAGGTTGAACTAGTGTTGGAGATTATGGAAACCTTGCTCTTCTTCCCCTTGACCCACTTCAGGGCTTCCAACCAGCGTTCCTTCACCTCTTTTTAGTTTTAATCTTATTAGCACAATACACAAATTGCAAACAATACTCCTTATTTGGACAAGCAAATCTAGTAAGCAAAAACCAGTGCTCTGATAGAAACTTAATCTAAAATGGAGCATATTAGTAATGTTGTGTTAATTCCCCATTTAGAATAAAACCCAAGATGCTTATCATTTTCTTATCAAGTGCTTAAAGATTCACCATTTTTTGCTTAATTGATGGATTCCCATGAGAGCTTCTTATGTAAATTTTATAAACAATTTAACATAAAGCATATGTTGAACAACAACAAATAACATCAAAATCCAACACACAACAGAGAAATTTGATGAGGAGTTCACCTCTCCTGGGCTACGTCTCCTTGGTCCAGCTTCCAATGCTTGGTCCTCTCTATTATGCTCAAAGTTACAACAAAAGTGTGTTTACAATGCTCAAATGCCTTTGAAACCTGTCTCAATGAGTTTAGAATAGCCAAAACTGCTAGAAGATACTCTTTTTTAACACCTAATTTGGATAAGAAATCAAGACGTTATGACCTCTCCCAGTTCTCCCACAATTTTCTTAGCAAATTCCCCTTTTTGGCCACTAACCATCAAATTCGGCATGGAATTTTCCAAATTTGCCACATTTCGGTCACTGGAGCCATACTTATCAGCGGTTCAGAAATCACAATCGGCATTGGTGGAGAGACAGACATAACAACTCCTTTCAAAAACTGTGATGGCGGACTTAATGATTTATGAACCATGGTTCATAACAATTTTTCACCCAGCATATATTGGCTTGTCACAATTGGTGCGAGAATGGGGAATTCCTTAACAACTTTTACGAACTGCGAAGTGTAAACTGCGATGAATTATCGGACCCGAACATTCCATACATTGCAACCTATTCTCTTTTTGCATCTAGTTCCATCGTCATTTCGCTATCGGCGCAGGCACGATGATTCTTAATAAGACTTCCTGTTGTGATGCAATTTTGTGATGTGATCCATGCGATATCGCATATTGTATCTCGGCGGGACCGACAACCGATTTTTAACAGAAAAATTATGCCGATGCGATGCGATGGGACAATTTGCGAGACCAGTGACAGAGTGACACTTGGCACCCTCTGATTTTCTTAAGAGACATGAACTTTCTCACTGTGAAATTATTTTGCTTATTTAGCAAACTAATCAGAACTCATTTCATGGAGCCATCCGAAATCTATTTTCAATGAAATGAGTTGCATTGAATTTAGATCACCGAGATCTATCCAACCATACAGTTTCCATTCCATTCTATGAAATTTTATTTTTGAGCATAAACTTAAGCACCTGATCAATATAAAAAATAAGTATGCATTGCAACATATTGTTAATATGTTTCTCAAATAGAATATCATTTCTATAAAGCACCAAAACAATTTTCTAGTTGCAACACATGGGTAACAACATTGAATACTTTCTTTCAATAAAATATCTATAAAAAAAAATATGAGAGTTCAAACAAGAGAAACTTCCTTTGAATATATGGATTTCAATATTTCCTCTAGGATGTAGAAGCACTTCTAATGTAAAAGAGGAAAGGGGTCGGAAATCTAAAGGTTTTAACACCGTACATAAATTACCTACAAATGAATTCCTAAAATAAGAGAATAAACAATGGCGAGAGGATAAAACACAAAACATATATACACAGAGATTTTCCCATGGATCCCAAAACCGGGACTATCAGATTGATTTTTCATTATATTCGTTTCAATGTTACAATACATATATATACATGTTGAAGCATCCATAAACCCCAAACCATTAACCCTGGATTAGAACATAACAGTAGTTCCCTTGACTAGATCTACAAAATACCATGGACATAAAACCATCATGCCCAAAATCATGTGTTAAATCCATGCACAAAACCATATGTAGGTCCACCCACCTAATATAGGGTCCAAAAAAAAAATTCCTGGGGTGCTACCCCAAACCCCATGTAAGGGGGCTATCGCCCCCCTGCACACCACCCGACAAGGGGGGCAACCATCCCCCTTGTTGTGCCCGACGCAACGTACAGGGGAGGCTAACACCCATTGTTTCTCTACACCAAGATAACTTCTCAGTGCTCACAGACTTTGTCAATGCACCTACAATATTCTTCAAAGTGTCCTTCTTTACTAATAACACCTTTTTGTCCTCAACCATATCCCTCACAAAGTGATATTGAACATCAATGTGCTTTGTCTTTGAATGATAAGCAAGGTTCTCTGCCAAGAAAATTGCACTTTGGCTATCACAGTCTATCCTTATAGCTCGTTGTACTAACCCCATACTTGAACACAATATTTGCAATCGAACTGTTTCCTTGCCTACATGAGTGGCTGCCATGTATTCTTCCTTTGTAATTGAAAGGACTACTATAGATTGTCTCTTACTCATCCAACTGACTACAACTCCAAATAGGTTAAACACATACCCACTTGTAGATCTTCTCTAATCTAGAGTTCTAGCCTAGTCTGCATCAACAAAGCAATGGTTTACTTGGGTCACATTGTCAGTGGTGGACAATTGAAAATATATCCTTCTAAAATTTATGTGATTGTAAAGTGGCCTAAACCCACCAATGTTACATAGGTTCGTAGCTTTTTGGGTGCAATACAATACCAGAGAAGGTTCATTGCCAATTTATCCATCATTGCATCCCATTTACATGCATTGATGAGCGTGAAGCAAGCCTTTCAGTGGGGAGGAAAGCAACAAAAATCCTTTGATGCATTAAAAGAGAAGATTACTACCGCACCAATTTTGGCCTTACCTGAACTCCAGTAGCCCTTTGAGACCGAGATAGATGCCAATGGATATGCTATGGGAGAAGTATTGATATAAAAAATAAAACTTGTATGTTACTGGTGGGCTCCAGTATTGCAGCAATAATGCTGCAACTCCTGGGGCTCCCTTCTTTACTTTTATCAACCCGATAGTTCGTAACAAACTTGGAAGCGATGGTGCTATATGCATAAGTACTAGCTCTTGCCGCAGGCTATCACTTGATTAGCTGGCACAAGTCTGCTAGAAGCTTAAGGAAACTCCTATGAGCTCTTAGACGAAGCTTTTAACTGTGATGGATGAAAGCTAACTCAACAAAGGCTAATCTAATTGTAGAAAGAAGCAGAAAGCTGAAAGGAAATGCAAACCCTAGCAAACCCTAGTTTTACCGACTAACCCTACTGGTGCAAGAAAAGGGATGAAAGCTGCAAAAATGTATGCCATTGAATCTTGGAAAGGTAAATTTCATGTGACTAAGCTACTTCTAAAGCAAATCTAAAAAGGAACATCTTTTTGTATTTTTGAGTAACCTTGTAGAATTATTATGCATGTGCTCCAACGATTTTTGATTGTGCAGAGGTTGAATGAATAAAGGAAATGGGGTAAGCAATTGTAGGAGGTTGGGAAGGTGAGAAGAGGCCTAAGGGGTCCCTAGCACCCTTCCAAAGAGTTTCACAGTGATCAAATCTCGAAAAACCACTCACGTGAACTTCTACAGGAAGTCTGCAGGGGTTCTACAGGATGTTCTACAGGAAGATCCGAAAGAGGATTTTGGAGGGTTGATGGTGGAAAAATGGTGGGAAAGTGGAAATGGAGGTTGGATGAGGATGAAAATGGGTCTAGGACCTAGTAAATGAGGCTAAGGAGTGATTAAGGTGGTTGGATTTGTCCAAGGATGGAGGGAGCAATGATGCACAAGAATGTAGAAGTTAGGGCAAAGTGGGAAAATGTGCAAATGAAGAGAAGGAATCTTGGATTAGGGGTTGGAGAAGGTTGTATGATGGAGGAATGGTGGGTAGGGAGGTATCATAGGTGTTCTGCACACTATTTTTCAAAATTGATCAAACAAAGACTAAGAAAACCAAAGATCTAGCTATTTTGACCTAATTTGACCTAAAAACTAGAAACATGATGAACATAAGTTTATAGACAGGAAATCATGCAAGAAAACTATGGAAACTAAGTAAGAATAGATCTAAACATGCAAGTACAGTTGGTATCAACTTTTCTAACTAAAAATCTAACACTAGCAATTGCATGAAGAGGCAAAAACAATGTTTTTGTGGCAGCAAGTATGCCTTGGTCTCAGCTCATGGTCCCAAGGAGGGAGAGATGAGGTCAAGGATTGTTTGATGGCCTTTTTGCAGATATTTTCCTTTACCAAACTGTCAAATAAACCTGAAGTATGAAAAGCTATTTCAATCATCAAAACGACCTAAGTAACAAAGCAAGATTTTAATCTAAATAGTAGAAATTATTCTATGAGTGCAACAAAGACACATAAAAGTACACAAAGGAGGTACTGGCACTTGGTTTGGGCCCAACACCAAGAGCTACAACGTCCTAAGAAATACTAGAGCTAGTGCAAAGCTGGATTCATCTTTATTGATCAAGAAATGATAGTTACATCCCAAAAACTGTCTACAAGAAAAAGCTAGAAAATGTGCTGATACAGAGCTGCACTAAAGTGCGAAAATAGACTAACAAAATGACTAACCTACCGACTAAAATCTAACTACAATCTAACTAAGATCTGACTAAAATCTGACTAACTGAAATGAGGCCCTAAGCCTTCTTATTTATACAAATGGGGACCTCCAATAGTCCTCTTAAAATCAAGCAACTCGGCTTCCTAGAACTGAAGATAATCAGCAGTCCTACTTGACTTGCTTGGCTGCCCCTTGTGCTCCGAGTTTTCAATCGAGAATTCGAGGTAAGGGCTCATAAATGAAGGGGACACCTTCCTACAAATCCTTTCCCTTGCTCTTCCATGAATTTGGCTGCCAAGTGCTCATTAAACCTTCGATTTTGTCTCAAAATTGACCAAAAATATGCATAAAGCACACATTAGAATTTTGGCATAATGAATAACCCAATTCACTCTATTAACATAAATATAATAAAAAACATGCAATAAACTAATGAGAATGGTGGATTAAGTTGAATTGGGAGGCTAAATGAGCCCATATAATTACCCATTTCTGGGGCTCATCAGTCACCATTCAAAGACATTCTCCCAAGCTATTGTAAACTATCCCAAATACGATAAGAAGTTGTATGCCTTGGTTCAAAGCATGAAGAAGTTGAAGCACTATTTGATCAACAAGGTGGCCATCATTCACACAGATCACCATCCCTTGTAGTACCTCCAGTCGCAGACCAAGCTTCAACAAGCACTCCATTTTAGATGGATGGGATTCCTTCAGCAGTTTAATTTGGTAATAAAATACAAGAAGGGCATCAGCAATAAAGTGGCGGATATGCTTTCTCGTCCTCTTATTTCTGCATCTATAGTTTTTCAAAATGCCTCTTTATCTTTTCAAACTTATGTTGAACAATATATTGATGATGATTATTTTAATGATTTATGCAAATATGACTCATGGATCATGGGTGGATAATTACCATTTGTAGGGAAAGCTGTTGTATCACCTTGGAAAACTTTGTATCCCCACCAATGAATGAATACATGTAAACAGATAGGCACATACCTCTCTTGTGTCAGGTCATTTTGGTGTAGGGAAAAGTTTTTGTCATTTGCAGAGGTTGTGTTATTGGCCTCACATAAAAAATCTTATGACTCGATATGTAAATGGATGTGTGTTGTGTTCAGTTAGCAAGCCCGCTAATAGAAAGTTGGGGCTCTACACACCACTCCATGTTCTGAGTCATCCATGGGAAAGTGTGTCAATGGATTTTGTGGGCAGATTTCCTTTCTCTAGGAGAGGTCATGACTATTTGTATGTCATTGTGGATCGATTTAGCAAAATGTGTCTTAATACCTCGTAAAAAGCAGGTCAATGCAGAGAAGACTGCTCATCTCTTCTTCCAATTTGTATGGGTCCACTTTGGGCTACTCACATCCATTGTGTCTGATCGAAACTCTCATTTTCTTCGAGATTTTTGGATGAGTTTGTGGAGAATGATGGACACCAAGTTGAAGAGGAGCACGAAATTTCATCCACAGACCGATGGAAAAATAGAGGTTGTCAACCGCACAATGATACACTTATTTCGAGGCTATTGTGGCAATCATCCCAAGTTGTGGGATGAGAATATTCCTTATGTACAACATGCATACAACCGGGAAGTGCACTCATCCACTTAAGGCTCACCATTCGAGACATGCTTTGGATATTTACCAAAGGATCCATTAGACATGATCTTTGGGAGAGATAAATATTTCAGTGGGCAAGATGACAGGGACAAAGCGAAGAAGTTCATTCAGCGAATTTAGATGATTCACCAGGTAGTGCAAGAGTAGTTGGAGAAGAGTCAAGCTCAATAAAAATCACAGCATGACAACCACTGAGTCGATCACCAGTTCCATGTTGGAGACTGTAGGTTTAAACCCCATACATAAATTACCTGCATACAAATTCTAAAAACAGAAAATAAATAATGGCGAAAGCATAAAACATAAAACATATATACACATATTTTCCCCTAGATCCGAAAACTGGGACTACCAGATTGATTTTTCATTATATTCCTTTCAATGTTACAATAGATATATATACATGCTAAAGCATCCATAAACACCAATCCGTTAACCCTGGATTAGAGCATAATCATATTTCCCTTGATCGGATCTACAAATTACCATGGACATAAAATGATCATGCCCAAAACCATGTGTGAAAACCATGCACAAAACTATAGATAGGTTTGCCCACCTAATATAGGGTCCAAAAAAATTTTCTGTGGGGCGCTGCCCTAGATCCTATAGAGCGGTGCTATCACCCCCCTCAAACCCCCAACAGAGGGGGTCGTCACCCCCTACTACGACTAGCGCAATGAATAAGGGTAGGGGGGGGGGGGCATTGCCCCCCCACGCATGGGGCTAGTTGTTGAAAGAATATAACACACATCTATTGTGTCTGATCGAGACTCTCATTTTCTTGGAGATTTTTGGATGAGTTTGTGGAGAATGATGGACACTAAGTTGAAGAGGAGCACGAAATTTCATCCATGGACCAATGGAAAAAACAGAGGTTGTCAATCGCACAATGATACACTTATTTCGAGGCTATTGTGGCAATCATCCCAAGTTGTGGGAAGAGAATATTCCTTATGTACAACATGCATACAACCGGGCAGTGCACTCATCCACTCAAGGCTCACCATTCGAGACATGATTTGGATATTTACCAAAGGATCCCTTCGACATGATCTTTGGGAGAGATAAATATTTCAGTGGGCAAGATGACAGGGACAAAGTGAAGTTCATTCAGCGAATTTAGATGATTCACCAGGTAGTGCAAGAGCAGTTGGAGAAGAGTCAAGCTCAATAAAAAGCACGGCATGAAAACCACTGAGTCGATCACCAGTTCCATGTTGGAGACTGTTGGTTTAAACCCCATACATAAATTACCTACATACAAATTCTAAAAACAGAAAATAAACAATGGCGAGAGCATAAAACATAAAACATATATACACATATTTCCCATGGATCCCAAAACCGGGACTACGAGATTGATTTTTCATTATATTCCTTTCAATGTTACAATACATATATATACATGCTAAAGCATCCATAAACACCAATCCATTAACCCTGGATTAGAGCATAACCATATTTCCCTTGATCGGATCTACAAATTACCATGGACATAAAATGATCATGCCCAAAACCATGTGCGAAAACCATGCACAAAACCATAGATAGGTTTGCCCACCTAATATAGGGTCCAATTTTTTTTTATGTGGGGCGCTGCCTTAGATCCTGTAGAGCGGGGCTATCACCCCCCTCAAACCCCCCGACAGAGGGGGTCGTCACCCCCTACCACGACTAGCACAATGAATAAGGGGAGGGGGGGGGGGCTATCGCCCCCCTACGCATGGGGCTAGTTGTTGAAATAATATAACACACATCGAACAAGACAAAGTGTGGCTCCACATTAGCAAAGATAGAATGAAAGTGGAAGGAAAGAAGTTGAGACCAATACGATATGGCCCATTCACCATATTAGAGGAGACAATGTTTTTCATCTTGATTTTCCAGCATACATGTGGATGTACTTAGTGGTGAACGTTGAAAACTTGAAGCTTTATGAGCCTCCGTTGATCATGTAACACCGAAGAGGTTGGGCAGGTTCTTACAATGGATGATTTTGCACCTGAATACTTAGACATGCTACCATAGGACACCATTCTCGACATGAAGACCATAACTTCACAATGGAGAGACGTGGAGTATCTTCATATTGGCTTCAAATGAATGCATTCAAGTAAGGCCCGATGGATGGAGAAGGAGAAAGTGAGGGAGAAATTCCCTCACTTTCCAATTGACTGATAATTATTTTGGCAGTCCAAAAGATCATTAGTGGGGAGGAATGATCCGGGTGGATCGAGAAATAGAAGTGGCCTTGACTATAGCTAAAAAAAATAAAATTCATCCAATGGAAGTGAAACTAGGACCAAATCGTAGTGATCGTCGTCCTAATTCCAACAGTGTGAATGAAACTCAAATCCGAGTTTGTATGCTCAAGTTATAGCTAGTCAAAGTTATGGTCAAACTTAGCCAAGTGGTAGTCACTAACAAGGAAAAAATTTGGTGAAGGGATGGTGAATGGAAAACGGTGGTCGAGAAATGAGAATTTGTCGCCTCTTTAATTCGTCCGGTAACCCTTAATTTTTGACGGAATTTTTTTAACTATCTGGTTAAAAAATAAAATAAAAATAATATTTTTAGGGTGGCAGTTGCCAACCTTGCCACCTTTAAAACAACCCAATGACGTCGTATAATTATATTGTCTGAACGTTTAAATTAAACGGTGGGCAGGCCACCCCCCACGGACCTGCCCGACTTGTATTTAGTGCCACAGTGCCATGTGTTAGGGAGGCCGACAGGGTTCAAACCCACTCGGCCCATGTGGGACGACACCCAACGTGTGGACCCAATTACAATAAACTATTGAAAACAATAAAAAAAAACATTGCCACATATTCAACAATGGTCGAACCTTATATGGGTTGTGGGGATTCAAAACCAAAACTGCCCCCATACGACATGTCACCAATGGGCCAACGACCCCACGTTGGTAGCTCTGCCTACCAACTTTTATAAAAACTCTCAATTCATTTGCCTAGCATATTGGCGAAGGAGCGAGCCAGTGGAACCCTGAGAAACTAGGAGGGTCGGAACCATGAGAAAGGGAATCTGCTAGATGCTGTAAATATCCCTTTAGAGGGCTAGAGGTGTCAGTGTCATAATTTTACAAGTTTGTAGTTATTTTTGCACATTTTCGCACCAGGAATCCAACCATGCATTCTGTTTTTCTAGACGAGGTCTCTATTTTAAGGTCATCATCAGAATTGGAAGTATAAGGGTCATTTTTGTAAAGTTGCTTGTAATTTATTTATTTGTTTCCACTTAATTAAAGAAGGCCCCCCAACTTTGAGCAGGGCCCATAGATGTAGACCACATTGGGTGAACTCCATAATCAAATCATTTGTGTGCCTTTCATCTCATGGTTGTTTTGTGATTTCCACTTCTTTCTCATGTGTTAAGTTACTTCGTTAATATGCTCTTTTATATGCAATTATGTACGCATCCATGAAGTAAAAGATTTGGATCATTGAGTGCTTGGATGACAAGGGAGAACTGAGAATCTTGTAGGGCAAAAACAATGTGACATTAGTTAGGATGGTTACAACTATGCAAACTTAGCGTAGTCGTAGGAAAGGGTGTGTATTATTTTCATTGCATATTTCTAGTGATAAAGGTAAGGATGTCGAGGATGTGGAAGTATTCAAGAGGTACCCAATTTTACAATAGTTTTAGGATGTGTTCCCAACAAATATTTCAGAGTTATCGCCTCATAGGGAAGTGGACTTTTCTATTGAGTTGGTACCAGGGGAAACACCAACATCAAAGGAACCTTATAGGATGAGTACTCCAGAGTTAGTGGAATTGAAGTTACAGTTGAAGGAAATGTTGGACAAGGGATACATTAGGCCAAGTGTGTTGCCTTGGGGTGCACCAGTGTTATTTGTAAAGAAGAAGGATGGCACTCTCAGGTTATGCATTGACTAAAGGTAGTTGAATAAGGTAACCATCAAGAACAAGTATCTGTTGTCAAGGATTAATGACTTCTTTGACCAATTGAAGGGAGCAACGATGTTCTTGAAGATATATTTGAGATCAGGTTATCATTAGGTACACATCAAAGAAGAGGATATCTACAAGACTATTTTCCAGACTAGGTATGGGCATTTAGAGTTTGTTGTGGTTTCGTTCGATTTGACTAATGCTCTATATTCTTTCACGTGTTTGATGAATATTTTGTTGCATCCCTATCTTGATAAGTTTGTGATTGTATTCATTGATTATATTCTAATATATTCTAAGAATGAGGAAGAACATGCAAAACATTTAGAAGCAGTGTTAAAATTGTTGAGAGAACAGTATTTGTATGCCAATCTTAGTAAATGTATCTTCTTTTAGATATAGGTACATTACTTAGGACATATTGTCTCTAAGGAAGGCATATCATTGGATCCAGAGAAGATAAGATCTATCATGGAATGGGAAGCTCCTAGGAATGTGGATGAGGTCATATCATTCATGGGGTTGGCAAGTTATTATAGGAGGTTCATCAAGAACTTCTCATGGATTACCTATCCTATTACATCATTGCAGTGAAAAGGAAATAAATTTGAATGGACAGAGGAATGTGTAGCAATTTTTGAGAAGTTGAAGCAGTGCCTTACGAATGCTCTTGTTCTAAAGATCACATATCTGAAACAAAGAGTGTGTGGTATGTACAGATGCTTGCAAGAGAGAACTTGGTGGGGTTCTGATGCAAGAAGGACATGTAGTGTGCTTTGAATAAAGGAAAATGAATGAGCATGAGCAAAATTATGTGCTATCATCCATGCATTGAAGATGTGGAGATACTATCTTCTTGGCAGGAGGTTCATCTTAATGAGTGACCATAGTGGATTGAGATATTTGTTTGACCAACATAATCTGAATGACAGGAAATCTGGGTGGTTAGCCACGATCAATGAGTTTTATTTCAAGATCAGGTACATTAAAGGAAAAGAAGACAAGGTTGCATATGCTCTTAGCAAAAGAGTGCACATAAATCACATAGAAACTATGAATTCATGTAGGGCAGATTTACAACATCAGATCTTGCAGGCAAGATACAAGGATGACAGGTACCAACAACTTAAGCATAGGTTATAGAAGTAGAGTACAGGTGAACAGGGTGTGGAATATCATCACACGGTAGATGGTTTGGTCAAATTTAGGGATAGGATCTGTGTGTCGAACAACAGTGAGCTCAAGAAGCTTATATTGAGGGAATTTCATGTTAAACTACATTCATGTCACCTAGGATATCATAAGGCATTGAAAACATTAAGAAGTTCTACCATTGGCCAAATTTGAAGAAAGAGGTGGAAGATTTTGTTATGAGATGCTTGTATTATCAATAGGTAAAAGCAAAATGTAAGCATCCAAGTGGATTATTGCAGCAAATTCTGATTCCAGAGTAAAAATGGGAGGTCATTTCCATGGACTTCATTATAAGATTGTCGAGGACATCTAGACAACTTGATTCTGTTATGGTTGTGGTTGATAGGTTGACCAAGGTAGCTCACTTCATTCCAGTGAAATCTACTAATTCAGCTAGTGAGGTAGCACATAAATTCATCAGAGATATAGTGAGGTTACATGGTATTCCTAGGAAAATTGTATTAGACAGAGATGCCAAGTTCACTTCCAGGTTTTGGAAAGAGTTATTTGTAGGTTTGGGGACAAAGTTGGCCTTCAGTACAAATTATCATCCATAGAAAGATGGGCAGACAGAGAGGATCAACAAGATTTTTTGAGGACATTGTTGAAATATGGCAACAAAAATATTCCAATTTAATTTGTCCTTGAATTAAATTGTGAATTAAAATCGAATTTAGTCTTAACAACTACTTGGAAATAATTAAGTAATTTATTTTAAATCAATTAGTTGGATAAATTCAAGTTAGAAGTCTTTCTGAAGTCATGCAAGAGTTATCCCTTAAATTAATGAGATAAGATTGAGTTATATTTGAGTTGTAATTATTTAACTCAGTTTACTGAGTTAAATCCAATTAAATTAGTTCCAAATTGTTTGAGGAACTAATAATGAGTTAATAGTCAGTTGATGCATTAATTCACTCAACTTGTGCTACTCGAGTTAACTGAAGATTCCCTCATCAGAAACTCATGCATGTCTATTCTGAGAAAGACCCAGTTGAGATTAATGTTCAAGGACAGTGTACTATCAGTTGCATGTGTTTTCTCATGGAGAAAACCCATGCATGCATTCAAGGATTAATCCTTGAGGATTGCGCAGTTTTGAAGGCTTTTTTTTCCACTTGGTAATAGGTAAATCATCCACAAGGAACAACACAAGGAAATAGGAGCTTGGAGGGCAGAGAGGAAGGCTGGAGAGAAGCCAAGATTTCCCGTGAGCATCTGTGAGGATTGTACTGAGAGCTGGCTAGCTGTGAGAGCTAAGGCTTTGTATAATTCCTATGTATTTCCACCACGTATGATAATACAATAGATGTGGGGTTTTTATCTGAGACTTTCCCCAAAGTATTTTCATGTGTATTGTGCCATTAATTCTTCTTCTTCTAGTTATATTGTTCAACTCGATCTTTAAGCTTTCACAAATTGATAGTGGAAGTAGGTTATAGTATTCTGCTTTGATTTATATTGCATTATTGGGTTAACCTATCACAGATTTTCTACATGGTATCAGAGTTGTGAACAGTATACTAAGAAGAGAATTCGAAGTTTGAAGTTCAGGGTTGTAGGTGCAAATCGAATTCATATCATACTTAAAGGTTGGCCAATGGCGTTCTATGGCTTGAGACTCGAGTATGCCTTGGAAGGTAGCTTGAATTACATAGCATGGAAATATAGAATGGAGGTTGTATTAGAAGACAATGGCTTGAAGGAATTCATTGATCAATAAATCCCAAAGCAAACTTCAACTAATGCACAAGAGTTGGTTGAGTGGAAGAAGTGTGTGGTGAAGGCGAGACACATCATCCTTGAGGGAGTTCAAGACCATATTGTCTCAAGTCTCCATGGGAAGGATACTCCATTTTCAACGTGGAAGACAATGAAGGACCTCTACTAGAACAGTAGCGACCAGAGGAAATTGGCACTCAAGGATAAGCTTCGAAGAATCAAGATGGAGAAGGGCGATACTATTTCCACATATCTGAACAAGCTTACCACTTGCAGAGATGAGCTTGGTAGTGTGGGAATAACTACTTATGATGATGATATGGTGAGCCTCACTCTCCTTGGCCTTCCAAAAAGTTGGAATAACTACCAGGACTATGTGAATGGAAGGAAGAAACTGTCGGATTGGGAATGATTATGGGCGGGTCTTATGCAGGAGGAGATCAGGAGGAGCACACGAGATGGTTCATCATCCAAGAATGATGATGAAGAAAATCTGGCCTTAGCAAGTAAGGCAAGGAAAGCGAAGGGGAAGGCTTCCCATTTCAAATCGAATTCTTCTCATAGAGGGAAGAAGGGTGACATGTATAAACTAAGATGCTTTAATTGTTACAAGATGGGACATTATGCGACTAATTGCCCATCGAAGAAGTCCAATAAGGTATCCTCAGAAGGATCAGAAAGTGAGGCATTAGCCTCTCAGTTCGAAATGGACTTTACCCTCATCACATGCATGTTTTCATCGATGATGGGTTGTGTCTGGTATCTTGACAGCTGAGCCTCATTCCACATGACCGGTGATAAAAATTTATTCAGTGCCTTAAAGGAGAAAGACCTCAAGATGTGCATAGAGATGGGTGACGTCGGAAGGTATAGTGTTTCAGGAGTGGGCATGGTTTCTTTTTAGAGGGAGCATGGAGCTCCTCTCACCTTGACAGATATGATGTATTTGCCTGGACTGAAGAAGAACTTGGTATCGGTCACGATGTTAGAGGACAAAGGCTATAATGTTATCTTTAGTAAAGGAAAGGCATTCCTAAGACACATAACCATGGGTCAAACCAAGAGGATAGGGATTTGGGTGAAGAATATCTATAAACTAGAGGTAGATGATTGTGTAGCATTGAGCACGAAAGCATAATTGCTGCAAAGCCAAGACATTGGCGAGTTGTGGCATAAGCGGTTGGGCCATTTGCATCATGGGGCTTTGAAGATAATGCAACAGATATCTTCAAGACTTCCCAAAGGTAAAATTGAGCAAGTTGACACATGCAAAGGTTGTGAATTGGGAAAGTACACCAAGTCTTCCTTTCATGATCAAGATAGTCGAGTAGAGGCTAGCTTACAGCGAGTTCATACTGATTTGTGTGGACCATTATCGACAGCATCCACAACAAAGCAATGGTATTATGTCATTTTCATTGATAACTATTCTCGTAAATGCTGAATTTATTTCATGTAGAAGAAGAACCAAACTTTCACAAAGTTTTATGAGTTCAAAGCTTTGGTCGAGAAAGAGTCAGGGAAGAAGATCAAGGCCTTGAAAAGCGAAAACAGTGGAGAATATGTCTCTCAATATTTTAAGTACTTCTATGCAGTGGAAGGAATTAAACGAGAGTTGATGACACCTCATAACCCACAATAGAATGGGGTGGCCGAGAGGAATAACAGAACTATTGTAGGGGCAACATGGGTAATGCTGCATGACCAAGGCCTACCACTTCACTTGTGGGCTGAGGCATGCAACACAACGGTCTATCTTCAGAATAGAAGCCCGCATCGCATACTTGGTATGAAGACACCAGAGGAAGCTTTCTCTGGTAAGAGACCAGATGTGGGTCACTTCAGGATCTTTGGCTCATCAATATATTGCCATGTGACAAAGGATGCATGAAAGAAGCTTGAGCCGACAACAGAGTTGGGGATATTTTTGAGGTACATTGATACACCTCACAAATATTGGGTGTACTTTCCTATCAGTCGAAGGACAGTGGTGCGTAGAGATCTCAAGTTTGATGAGCAAAAGGCCATGCGTTTCCCTTGAGAGGGATCCAACTATAGGTTGTGGAGGAACTGTTGGTTCCTAAGGAGGAGGAGCCTCAGACTGATACATAGAAGCTGCATGCAGAGGTTCCAGGAGTGGAGACATCCACTCAAGCACAGTCTTCCAGAGATGGACGGAAGTGCACAAGAGAAGTTGATAGATTGTAGGAGGATGAGAAAAAGAATGTGGGAGCACCATCTTCACAGCGCAGACAGAGGAGGTCACCTGAGAGGTACACTGGATACATAGCCCTTACTGGGGAATGTGTTGAGACCGAGCCATCTTCCTTTGAGGAAGCAGTGCAACAGCCGATTTGGGTTGATGTTATCGTGGAGGAGTATGAATCCATAGTTCGTAACAATGTTTGGGACGTGGTTCCGAGACCGGAAAAAAAGTTAGTTGTGAGTTCCCATTGGCTTTACAAGGTAAAGCAAGTTGTTGATGGTAGTGTGGAGAAGCATAAGGCAAGATTTGTTGCCCGTGGCTTTTCACAGGTCGAGGGGATTGAATATGATGAGACTTTTGCTCCTATCGCAAGGTACTCATCTATCAGATCTATGTTGGCACTATCAGCACAGATGGGTTGGAAGATCCATCAGATGGATGTGAAGATTGCATTCCTCAATGACTAGATTGAGGAAGAGGTGTACGTAGAGCAGCCGGAAGGTTTTGAGACCTTCGATCGTGAGTCACATGTGTGCTGACCCAAGAGAGCGTTTTACGGGCTAAAGCAAGCACCTCGTGCTTGGTACACTAGGATAGAAAACTACTTCACCAGGTTGGGCTTCACAAAGAGTGAAGCGGATGCAAACCTGTACCACATCGCGGTGAAAGGTAAGTTGTTGATCATCGTACTTTATGTTGATGATCTCATATTGACTGGTGATGATCAGTTGATCATGTCTTGCAAGGTCATTCGAGATGAAAGACATGGGTCTCATGCATTACTTCCTTGGCATGGAAGTGTGGCAGAAGGATGGGGAATTGTTTGTGTCTCAGGGCAATTATGCCAACGAGATACTTAGGAGATTCCACATGGAGAAGTGCAAGCCCATGCAAAATCCTCTAGTAGGTAACTGGAGGAAGGAGGTTGCTACTTCAATAGAAGTGGTAGAGGCTACTGTGTATATGAAGCTTGTGGGTTCACTAATGTACTTAAGGAACACATGACCAGATTTGTGCTATGCGGTGAACCAGCTAAGTCAAGCGATGGTTTAGCCTACCAAGATGTTTTGGAAGGCAGAAAAGCATGTATTGAGATACCTCAGAGGCACATCTTGGTATGGATTATGGTACATATGGACAGAGGGAGTGAAGCTACAGGGCTTCAATGATGCAGATTGGGCAGGGAGTCCATCAGATTGGAAGAGCACATCAAGAGGGATTTTCAACCTTGGGTCAGTGGCAGTGTCTTGGTATAACAGGAAAATAAGGTCGGTTGCACTCAGCTTGGCAGAGGCAAAATACATGGCTGCAAGTCAGGCAGCATGTGAGGCCATTTGGAAGCAGAAAATCCTAGTTGGTTTATTTGATCAGAAGATGGATCCAACTGATCTATTGTGATAATTGGAGTTGTATTAAACTCTCTGAGAATACATTATTTCAAGATAGGTCTAAGCACATTGACATCTGGTATCCTTATCTCATAGACTATGTAGTGAGGAGGATCATGTTGTTGTAGTATATTTCTAGAGAGGAGCAAGATGCTGACATTTTGACAAAGGCATTGTCAAAGCGTAAATTCGAATTCCATAGAGACAGGATCGGGGTGGCAGATAATCCCTTTCTTGTTGAGAGGGAGTGTTGAAATATGGCAACAAGAATATTCCAATTTAATTTGTCCTTGAATTAAATTGTGAATTAAAATCGAATTTAGTATTAACAACTACTTGGCAATAATTAATTAATTTATTTTAAATTAATTAGTTGGAGAAATTCAAGTTAGAAGTCTTTCTGAAGTCATGCAAGAGTTATCCTTTAAATTAAGGAGATAAGATTGAGTTATGTTTGAGTTGTAATTAGTTAACTCAGTTTACTGAGTTAAGTCCAGTTAAACTAGTTCCAAACTATTTGAGGAACTAATAATGAGTTAACAGTTAGTTGATGCATCAATGCACTCAACTAGTGCTACTCCAGTTAACTGAAGATTCCCTCATCAGAAACTCATGCATGCCTATTCTGAGAAAGACCCAGTTGAGATTAATGTTCAAGGACAATGTACTATCAGTTGCATGTGTTTTCTCATGGAGAAAACTCATGCATGAAGTCAAGGATTCATCCTTGAGGATTGTGCAGTTTTGAAGGCTTGTTTTTCCACTTGGTAATAGGAAAATCATTCACAAGGAACAACGCAAGGAAATAGGAGCTTGGAGGGTAGAGAGGAAGGCTAGAGAGAAGCCAAGATTTCCTGTGAGCATTTGTGAGGATTGTACTAAGAGTTGGCTAGCTGTGAGAGCTAAGGATTTGTATAATTCCTATGTATTTCCACCATGTATGATAATACAATAGATGTGGGGTTTTTATCTGAGACTTTCGCCAAAGCATTTTCATGTGTATTGTGACATTAATTCTTCTTCTTCTGGTTATATTGTTCAGCTCGATCTTTAAGCTTCCACAAATTGATAGTAGAAGTAGGTTATAGTATTTTGCTTTGATTTATATTCCATTATCGGGTTAACCTATCATAGATTTTCTACACACATGTTGAAAATGTATGTCATGCATCAACAATGAAAGTGGGAAGAGTATCTTCCACTGGCGGAATTTTCATATAATAATGGGTATTAGGAATATTTGAGGATGAGTCTATTTGAGTCACTTTATGGGCGATGTTGTAATACTCCTATTAGTTGGAGTGATCTAGTGAACAGGGTGTTGATTGGACCATACATGTTGGTAGAGATGGAACAAGAAATGCAGGTTATCAAGAAGAATCTAAAGGTGAAAAAGGATAGACAAAAGAGTTATGCAGATGAGTACAGGGTGTTTAAGGAATTTCAGGTTGTGGAACAAGTGTACTTGTGCATAAATCCCAAGAAGAGCTCCTTGAGGATTGGATCATGTGCCAAGTTGGCACCTTGGTATTGTGGACCTTTCAAGATTCTTGAAAGGATTCGACCAGTAGCCTACCAACTTTCATTTCCTTTGACAGTGAAAGTCCATGATGTTTTTCGTGTGTCATCACTTAAGATGTGAAATATGTTGATCTTGTGATTTACTGATTTGTATTGCAGGTGGAACCAGAAAGAGGATTCCAACTGGACCTCAGTTCATTTTGTAGCGAAAGATTCTCATGCTCTGGAATCAAGCAATCAAGCAAGCTAAAGTGCAATGGAAACACTTTGGGTTTGATGAAGCTACATGGAAGATGGCTAGTCAGATGCAGGCTATGTCTCATTCTCTATTAGTTGGTTGAGTGGATATCTTTTGATATATGTTTTGATGTTGTGTTTTGGTTATGGCTATATGCATATGTATGTTGTAAATACCACATCGATTTGCGTTATAAAGGTCCAATAAGTGGTATGGTGTTAAGGATATGTTGGTTGTGTTTTCAGAAGATAGATATGATGTAAATGTTACATCAAGTTGTGTTATAAAGCTCCTTGGGAAGCATGTGTCTGCTGGTTTATAAGTGTCATTGAACACTAAGGATGGTGTTCCCCCAAGCGGGGGGGGATGTCTGTAATAGCCCCAGTTAAAAATATATGTAATAAAGTTAATAAAGGAAAAATAAGATCAAGGTCATCGGACACATATTCCAAGATTAATGCTGGGAAAAAACATAGTGATGGGTATCACTTATGATTAATTTATGGCTATGGAGATTAGCAAAGGAAATGGAAAAGGAAAAGAGGTATCAATTGGCATTTTATTTATGAAATAAAGGGAAATAGGAGAAAAGGAAGGTGAAAGGTCACATAATTACATGTGAGGAAAATTGAAGCAAAAATAGAGGAAAATGAATAAAATATAGGTTTTAATGATAAAAAGGCTTATGAGGATCAATTCACAACCTTTTTTTAGTTTTAGCTAGGAGCTCTCTTCTATTCTCTCTCTCTCACTCTTTCACACTTAGAATTTCTTAGAGCATTGTGGCATACTTTGGATTTGGAGAAAGAAGGCAAATGAAAAGCAGGAAAGGGCAAGGGAATAGCGGGATCAACAACTACAACAGGTTTGCGTTGCAGGTACTCATTTGCATGTATGATTTCCTTGCTAGCTTTGGCATGCATGATATATGCAGGTGGTTAATTGGTTACGATTTGTCATTGGCATGGAGGATTTTCTAAATTGACAGCGGTTTTGCCTAGCTTTGTCATTTTCTAAATAACCATGGTGTTGTGGGTTTTCCCACTGTTTTTTCTAATTGGTGCTCATGTTCCTTATGGATATGGGATGAGTTGCTAGTTCTTGGAGCCTTGATCGGACAAATGCTCTTGAATCCCTAAAAAAAATTGGGTTGAGTTATTAGTCATGGAACCCTTGGTTGGACAAATGCTCTAGAACCCTTGGTGGGTTGAATTACTAGTCCCAAAGCCTTTGATGGACAAATTCTCTGGAGCCCCATGACAATTTTGGGTTGAGTTACTAGTCCTGGAGTCGGGTTGGAACAAATGCTCTAGAGCCCTGGATAGCTTGGATAGAGATTGATATGGTGATGGTTACTGATGTTTGACTGTGAGGTGGAATCACTGGTTGAGGGTTAAGGTAGTTTGGCCTATGGAAGCCTTGGTTTGGTTTTGGTTGCTTTATTCCATGAGATCCCACATTCATGCTTGCAATATGGAGCAGGGGTAATTAGCTAAAACAAAGATTTGGTTCAGCCCAATCTATGGTCAATTGGTACATGGAAGTCCCTAACTTGGTTGAATTTACATATGTTAATAAGAGCTCTTTTCCTCTTCTATCTCATGAGTATTTATACTTGTTATTATGTGGCTTTGATGGTTGTTCTATCATTGTTATGATTTTGGTTATATCTTGGTTATAAATATGGTTTCATAACATATTCTAGTTATGATTCATAACTTGTTTTGATTGGTAAATGAATGGTTAGTGAATGCATGACCTAATAGATGTTAATGCAACCATTGTGAGAGGGAATTAGAACTTGTTGATGATTCTCAGATAAGAATCAAACCCCTATGTTCATATATGCATTTATGACCTGTAGATTACATGTTCACAATGTGTTTGACGAAATGCCTAGTATGTTCTGGTCAGTCTAGGTCAAAATTTGAGTTGAGATTGAATGTTTAGCTTTGTAATTGTGTCAATTATGTTTCTCTGGTGAGCTTATCGAATTAATGAACATATAGGTATCTATAACCTACAGGTACTAGGTACATAAAATTTTTATATAGATGAGTTATTTGGACCTCAACTTCTTGGGGTCATAACTTTGGCATACGATCTTTGTTTGACTATCATAATACCTTGTTTCGAAGATCTCCATGAGGAAAATGAAAAAATACAACTAAATTGGTCTAGAACTTTTTCAATCTCTTTGTTTTCCCTAAAAATGTCATTTAGGCCCTCAAAACGGCTTTAGAAGTTTAAAAACTGAGAAAACTGCCAAAAATAGAAAGTTATGTTAAATTTAAGGAGACAAAACTGAAAAGAAATAGTGTTGGGTCAAATTGGGATGATAACAATGTGATCATGTGTCACTGGGTGGTTGCTGTCAGTTCTAGACATATGGACCCAATTTTCCATAAGTGCATCTTGGAAATCAGGTGTCACATAGTAACTCTCATCTTCATGTTAACCCTGTTGAGTAGGTTAAATTGAGAAAATATGGGGTGGGGTGGTTACATATACAGTCAACAAAATAAAATTTGTTGGTTTCCCTTCAGGCCAGGGAAGGAGATGTGGACATAGGTACATTTTCGTTGGGTCACCTACTCCTTTTTGTCCTAGCAGGTATTGTTAAAAAAAAAATGCAATCTCCTTCCACGTGACTATAGCCTTATATATTGGGGCTTCAATTTGCACACCTCATAATTTTGCACTAGATTAAGGAAAATTTGAGTAAATTCTTAAGGCACCTTCTAATGTTCTTTCATAATCCTACTTGAATAATTTTTCGAAAAAAGTAATTTCTTTAAATAATCAAATGCAACAACCAGGTAGTTTAAAGGGTCGTTAGGGCACAAAATCCCAAGATAGCATGAAATGCACCTTCATATTTTGTCTTTATTGCTAGAAACATGGAAGAATATGAAAAACTAGTATGCACTGCAACAAATTGTTAATATGTTTCTCAAATTGAATATCATTTCTATAAAGAACCCAAAGTAGTTTTCTAGTTGCAGCACTTGGGCACCAACATTGAATACTTTCTTTCAATAAAATATCTAAAAAACTTTCTGAGAGTTCAAACAAGAGAAACTTTGAAAATCTGGATTTCAAGATTGCCTCTAAGACGTAGAAGCACTTCTAATGTAAAAGAGGAAAGGGGTCAGAAATCTTAGTGTTCAAAGCCTTGTGTAATGGAAAAGGATCCAAACTATGACTTAGAATAAAAATCTATAACAAGTCGGAGGAGCAATTCCGAATGCCAAAATGGAAATCAACCATGAATTTTGTCAAAATTTGAGAAAGTGGCTAGGTATTTTGATAATTGAGGTTGTAAGGCACAATAAATTCAACAGCCATGAGAAAGTGTTCAAACATTGCCATCCCTTCCCTGTGAGAGATAAATTAGATAATTGTCATAAAATGAAAAAACCATGATAGAGGCAGAAGGTGCAAACCATAGTGAGAGGCCATCATGGTTATTTCCTAAGGAACCCTGAGAAACAACGACACTCTGAAATATCTTTAGAGTTACCATTGACCTACAATTCCTAATGATGGAACTTCTTGCAGGTACCATAGGATATTTGTTTAAGAACAATGAATCACTCAAAGGAATTGCACTATGTAGGAGAGAAAACTAATGATTTTTCTGCTGCAAAGAGTCTATCATTTGGAAAGTGATGTCCACGGAAGGAGATGCAACCCAAAGGACCATAACAATGGAGAACCTCTTCTAGAAGGTAGGGATAAAGTGACTGAAGGTTTTCAACACCGATGAACCATTCAAGAAGGGAGTTCCCCAGTTATTCAAACCTACCTTTTGTAACTAAGTTTTTTTATTTTCCCATGGAAAACCTCACAGAGAAACTCAAGGATGCTTCTTCACATTTGTGAATGGAAACCCTAGTAAACTTGTCAGTATAGACTAGTGCACCTAACTTGGGAGATTTGAACCAAGCACCAACTGGCATAAAACTAATCAACTGCCCAACAAAATTGGTAACAACAGTTGAGCTAACACCTAAATATTTTTTATTTGTCAACTAAACCTATGGAAACATAGATATGATTTTATCTGTTTATTTTGCCTCTCATAGAATATGTTCTCAGCTTCATCTTTGTATCACACTCACCAGTTTGGATGAGGCAACATCTTTTTGTTAAATCTAATGATAGCTACCATGGAAAGAGCATGGTATTAGAAAGGTTCCTGGTTTCTTTTTATCTTTAAAAATAGGCTAAACATTATAAGTCAGGCCATTTTGAAGTTAGTCCTAGTAAATCTAGATATAAATATGAGAGCTTATTACAGTCCTGAAATTAGACCAGAGGTCCCTGAGATGGAACTCAATGTTTTTTTTTATCGCAGGGTCAATACCTCATTATGAAACCAATAGTCTCATATGGATAAGAAGCAAGGTTGCAATGTAATATTGTGCACTATATATTTAATAAATTTTTCTCTTTTACTATTGAATTTATCTTAGTCCTAGAAGAAGAAGGAATTGGGGGTAATATTTTGTGGCCAAAAAAAAAAGAATAGTGGATTTATTTAGAAAACTTGTTCAAAAAGAAAATTGTTTTCATACGGAATAAGAATCCAAGCCCAGATGCCTTTTCTAGTCAACTTCATTTGAAATATTGAATATTATGATATTGGACATGCCAGAAACAAGGAAATCTAAGAAGAATCCTTTAAGCTGTGAACATTAATTTCTAACAGAATGATGAGATAGGTGACTTTAGTTCTGACCCATTTCTCCGTGCAAAACAACATACAAAATAAAAGTTGAGACCATTGCTTAGCTTTGATCTAGGTGGAGTAAAACCATATTAGGGTAAGGGTTCTATTGAACAATTCAATACTTTGAAGCTTTCTTGCAAGTTGTTGTGGAGTGATGGAATTTTTATTAGCATTTAAAATATGCATTCAAAGAATGAGGATGATCCAGGTGGATATTGGTGGCCACTTGCCTATTCCACCTAGAACCCTAATCCATTTCATATGTTTTCTTTTTCATTTCATTATTTACTATTTTTAGTAGTTTTTTGGGCATACGTTTCGTTGTTCATTTCAATATTTACTATTTTTAGCAGTTTTTCAGGTCCTGAACTTTTGGAGTAGTTTTGACCCCCTAAACAACTTTTTTTGGGGTCTGTGGAAGTCCCATATCCATAGGAAAGGGCCTACAACGAAACCTGTAGTACTCGACGAGACCTTTCCAACAAGGTATCGTACATGCCAAATGAAGATAATGTGACCAAGTTATGACCCCAGGAAGTTGGTTGCCCAACTAAATCCAATGGGGCTCACAAACTCTTGGTGTTACATCTCCTGGGATTAGGGTTTTGGCTGTTTAGGGTTTTCTCATGTTTTCCAATAATAAATAGGCCCTTGAGCCTAATTGTAACACAGTTCAGAGGCATGTAGCCGCCACATCTCTTCTAAGAGATAAGCTATCTTATTTCCATTCTGTTTGTAAGCATAGTTCAATATTTTTCTATTAATGAAATGAAGTGTTTTTCTGCTGTATCTCTATGTTTATGATTACATCTCTAAGTTGTTGCATTCTTGTTTAAGTTTGGATCAGAGGATCAACGTAAAACAAATTCTAAGTAATTTTGGTATAGAAATACCCATCATTAAGAAATTTGAAATGGGATCAAAGAAATATAAAAATCCCCAATAACCATAATTGTTTCCGCTAAAAGAGTTCGCTTCTATAGGCACAACGAAGGATAAAGGTATACTTTTGAAAAACAAAAATTAATTAGGGCCTCAAGCATAATAAGAGAAATTCTACGATGTAATCATGTTGCCACGATATTTATGGATGTGAGGCCAAACTAATTGACGATCATAGAGATTTCTAAGGTCTCAAATGCTCGAGGCTTGTAATAATCTCCCCACTTACCATTTAGCATCAGGATGGTCCAAATATCTACAATGGGTTTGTCTGTAGAAGAATAGGGAATCCTCCATCGAGCTAATAAAATGCACAAACATTCACATGACCGTGTGCCATAAACACCAACAACAACTTAGAATGAGACAAAAGAAAAAATAAAGGAGCTTTTACCAAAATGGGATGCTCGGTTGACATGCCAGAGCTGACTAAAAATGATCCTTCCCTTCTTGTGCAAAATTCCCACCACTTTTCTCTAGCCTTCCACCTGCTCCTCTGAGAATATCCTGAGCGAATTCGGAAATCTATTCATGCACATGACCTCCCATCAATCACCATATTCATTCTTTCTAATTTTGAATAGTCTGCAATGAAGAGTAAATAATTAAAATACCATTACCCAATGCCTTATTTGCACACTGTCGCGGCTTCAAAAATCAAGAATCCACCCCTAGATATAAATATGAGAGCTTATTATAGTCCTAAAACAAGAGGTCCCTAAGATGGAATTCAGTGTATTGTTTATCACAGGGTCAATATCTCATTATCAAACCCACAGTCTCATATGGCTAAGCAAAAAGGTTGCAATGTATTATTGTACATTATATATTTAATAAAATTCTCTCTTTGACTATTGAATTTAGGCCCTAGTTAGACATTCTAATCCTAGGTATTCACCTCATCTTCTTTACTTTGCATATGAAAATCATAATATCGAATTATCATATATTTATTGGAACAAGGTATTTCTAAAAATTGGCATGTCAATGAAATTTAGTATCTCAAATATTTCATAAAGTCATAGTTAATTTCTTGTTAACTAGTGAAAAAAAAAGCATCATACTCGGCCATCATCTTGACATCTATGCCTTATCTAGAGATAGGAGGAAAGAACAGCCAAAACCCTGTTGTTTATATGACTATGAAAGTCATAGGGATCACAATGAATCTTGGAAATTTGATGTAAGGAGACAAGCAACCTCTTCTAAAACTAGCTGGAATGGATGTGCAGAAACCATGAAAGATGAATAAAGTTGTAACTTCCCAAGTGGGTTTTCTTATCTCTGTGATGCAGTAGAAAAGGAGTTCATGGATCAACCCAAAAACCAAAAAAAAAATCAACAACACTACAATTGCTCATGCCTAGATAGGAGGCTTCTCTCCATCTTTTGTTTTCCCTTTTCTACATTTCTCTTCTCTAATTGTTTGTGAGTAGGTATTCCAACAGATGTACAGTATAGGATCATACACAGATGGGCGAACAGTTTCAGGCAATAACATTTACAACAACAAATTTGTCGTTGGCTTATTTGGATGTTGGTTAACAATAATGTTATTAAAAAATACTTTGTTAATGTTAAGGGCTACGAGCATGTTATTATTAATTATTAACAAATACTCTTTAATTATTAACAACAAAAATCCGACCACAAATCAGTCTTTAATTGTCTAACACATTATCTGATGGTGCATGAGGGCATCTGTGGCACAAGAGGGAGTTCTTCTCAAAGGGAACGCCTTACATCATGAATCAAATGCATCTAAATTATTATATATTTAAATTAAGAAACTTATTTACTTATTTTAAAACAATTCAAATTTATTAATAAATTAGAAAATTAATTAATATAATATTTTAAATTTATCTCATTAATAAAAGGAAAAAACTCAAATATAATAACATTTAATTATATTTTCAACCATTAACTAAAAAACAATAACGTTTAATTATATTTGCAACTATTGATATTGTGGTTAGGCCTAAAACTATCAGCTAATAAACAAGTGCAATATGCAGCGTTGTTGCTTATTACCTATCTCTTATGCAAAAAGTAATTGATATGGAAATAATCATCATGAGAATAATTATGGATTGTTTTCAAACCTAAACCTTGGCATGCACAATTACTTGTTCAAATATAGTTGTCATAGTTGTTACATGGACATCCCAATTGTTTGTCTAGAAAATTGTTAGTGTCATATTTAGAAACTTGTTCAAATATAGTTCTTACATGGGCATCTTACTTGTTTGTCTAGAAAATTTGGTAATGTTCATATTTATTTCTAAATTTGGTTTGGTTTGATTTAGTTTTATATCAATAAATTTCAATGTTTTTTTTAAATATTTGTAATTTGTGAAACACTTTTTCAATATTTATTTATTTAGTTTAGTTGGGTTATAATGATTTTAAGTGGATAAATTAATAAGAAAGCCATTGATTGGGTTGTAATATTCTATTGGGTTAAATTACTAAGAAAATCATTACTTTGGATGATTAAATTAATAAGAAATTTTTAAATTGAAATATAAAAAATACATATTTAATTTAATAATGATACCTTACTTTTCAATATGGAATATGTTATCGCTCAGGTTGTCCCTTGGCTCTTTAAGGGATACGGCCGAGGTAACCACAGACCAAGCTTTGGACTGTTGGTCCTAGCCTACCAGCAGTCAGAGAGGGCTCTCTCTTTGGGATTTAGCTTTGTTTAGGGTGATCTTAGGCTAGCTATTGAGTACAAGGGGTTTTGTTTTTTTGGTGAGAAGAGAAGGGTTTCAAGCAGAGAGGTAGTGCGTCGTGTGATGAATTTCAAACCATTGGGCTTGGAGTCAGAGGAGCTGGACTGTTGGTGTGTTTTTCTTGGTCACGAGGGGGATATGGAGCATATAGCTGCTCATGAAACAATTGTTCGGGTTTTTAAAAAAAGATGAAGCGGAGGCCAGAGATGTAAGGCAACTAAGATATCTTTGATCCGGCTGACCGAGGTAAGGTGGATGGATTCTACCTAGGAACAGTTAAGATTTTCCTAAGTAACAATCATACTTGGGTAACAAAGAACTAATATGCTCCTTGAGTTATTCATATTAAAGCTTTTAGGCAGAACAAAAACATATGGTACGTTTGCAAAAAACTATGTAAATTGTTGTTAGGCCAATTGTAGATTAGTCCTCCTTTCTGCAATCGAAAATAGATTTTATCTAGGGAAAATTAAGATTTCCTAAATAATAATCGTTCATGGGTGACAAAGAGTTAATATGCTCCGTGAGGTATTCATATTAAAGCTCTTAGTCAAATTGCAGAAAACTTAGTGTAAATTGTTGTAGGGCTAATTGTTGATTAATCCTCTTTTTTTCAATCGAAAATAGATTGTATCTAGGGACAATTAAGATTTCCTAAATAATAATTGTTCATGGGTGAAATCTATTTTCGATTGCAAAAAGGAGGATTAATCAACAATTAGCCCTACAACAATTTACACTAAGTTTTTTGCAATTTGACTAAGAGCTTTAATATGAATACCTCATGGAGCATATTAACTCTTTGTCACCCATGAATGATTATTATCTAGGAAATCTTAATTGTCCCTAGATAAAATCTATTTTCGATTGCAGAAAGGAGGACTAATCTACAATTGGCCTTAGAACAATTTACATAGTTTTTTGCAAACGTACCATATGTTTTTGTTCTGACTAAAAGCTTTAATATGAATACCTCAGGGAGCATATTAGTTCTTTGTCACCCAAGTATGATTGTTATTTAGGAAAATCTTAACTGTTCCTAGGTAGAATCCATCCACCTTACCTCGGTCAGCCGGATCAAAGATATCTTAGTTGCCTTACATCTCTGGCCTCTGCTTCATCTTTTTTTAAAAACCCGAACAATTGTTTCACGAGCAGCTATATGCTCCATATCCCCCTTGTTACCAAGAAAAACACACCAGCAGTCCAGCTCCTCTGACTCCAAGCCCAATGGTTTGAAATTCATCACACGACGCACTACCTCTCTGCTTGAAACCATTCTCTTCTCACCAAAAAAACAAAACCCCTTGTACTCAATAGCTAGCCTAAGATCACCCTAAACAAAGCTAAATCCCAAAGAGAGAGCCCTCTCTAACTGTTGGTAGGCTAAGACGGGCAGTCCAAAGCTTGGTCTGTGGTTACCTCGGCCGTATCCCTTAAAGAGCCAAGGGACAACCTGAGCGATAACATAATGGCGACTCCACTGGGGAGCTTTTGAGATAACTTCAACTATCAAGTTGGAAACTGGCTCCCAAAAAGCATTCACGTAATACAAGGTCGAATCCAGACCCAAAGCCCCCAGCTACTTCTGAAAATCAAAATTTAATCCCTAGAAACCTCAGGAAGATAGAGCAAAGAGAAGATTTAGCTAATTCTAGTCCTAAGAAAGTTCAGCCAAGCAGCGGTTCAACCCCTGTCAAAGTTCTTTTTCACTCATCCCCTGTTTTACCTACTTCATCATCTACCTCACCACCCACCTCGTCCACACCGCCGTTCACTGCACATACTACCACTACAACTCCCATTATCACAGTTGTTCCTACTGTTCCATTCATCCCTGCAGTTCCACTCGTCCCTGTAAATATGGCTAACAGATATGCCCCTTTGCAGCTGCCTGGAAACCCCGGGGCCATGCCTCAGGACTACCATACTAAGATAACTTATTTTGATGGCACCAGTGTCTGCACGGCCCTTCAGAATACAAATAAAATGCAAGATTACTTTGAGAGTTATGAAATCGACGACAATAGTGTGAGGATGAGGATTTTGTCCAAAGTTTGACAGGTGATGTCAGGCCTTGGTTTAGAGTTCTCCCAGCCAATTCCGTAGCAAATCCAGAAGTCTTATACCACACATTTATCAATAGATGGGAGAAGAAGAAAGACCCATTTCACATATTGTCCAAATATGAAACCATTAAAAGAGGCCCTTAGGAGGCTGTGTTAGACTACTGTGCAAGGCTTAACAATGTCTACAATGAAATCCCACAGAACCTTAGGCCTCCACTTGATCTTGCTCTATATAAATTCCCCGATGGCTTTGATTCTGACATGGCTTATCAGTTAAGAGAACGAGCCCCTCAAATCCTGGCAGAGATGCAAGACGTTGTTGTGAGCGTAGAGGCAAACTTAATTGCCAAGAGAAATAGAGCGAGAGATGAAAGAAGAACCACCTTTAAAGAGGAACCTGCAGCCCTAGAACAAAAACTCGATGCTATTCTCAGTGGCATGCACAGACTAGGAGATAGAATAGAAACCGTTGAGAGAAAGGCTACGTGGGATGCACCACAAGCCAACACTATGAGAAACCCTAATTTTAGGAAAACTCACAACCCAAACGCCGGACGATCCAGCCCAGATCATGATATAAGACCTCCGTTCCAAGAGAACTACACGGAGGCATCAACATCTAGCGAGCCATTAGAAGATACTCATATAAACTGGGTGGGCTCAAAGAGTGAACAACAGGTTTTCTTAACACAAGAAGACTGCCATCTTATCCAACAAAACCAAGCTGATCTAGACTTTAGTGAATTCCAGACTCAAACCGGAGACTCTTTTGACTTCAAACAAGGCTACGACTCTGCTGTGTATGAGGTTCACAAGCAATACAAACTAAGGACTAGAACAATTGATGTGCTCGAGCCCGTCAAACAAAAGCAAACAAAACAACCCAAGAAGATTAAAAGCTCGATTATTATTACAGAGCTAGTTGATAACACGATCCCAAACCTGCAGGAAGTAACTATGGAAGACATAACAGACATGCAGTCTGCTAATGACCAGCCTTTGCTATCTTCCCCCACAAAAGAAAATTTGAATAGCACTCTGCAAAACCTTCCCAAAACAGAGATACCACAAGGTAGCACTCACCATAACACTGATAGTCAGGAGGAAATCATAGAAAATACACTTGAAAGGGGGAAATCAGCTACCACCAACACGAAGACTCCATTGGAGAAACCATTTAGCTTAGAAGCAGAAATAAGCAAACTAAAAATTTCCATCCCCCTCTCTGAGCTTGCCAAACACAATGTGTATAGGCAACAAATTAAAAAAACACTTCAAATGCCAGAGACCAAAGATGATGTCAATATTTTAGATGATACGCCTGAGCTGTTATTTGGTCCTGAGGTTAACAGAAAACCAACATATGGAACTGTTCTTCCCTTTTATGTGAGCCTGCATATACACAACAAAGTTTTACACAATGCTATGTTTGATTCAGGGGCCTCACACAATCTTATGCCCAAAGCAGTAATGGAAAAGCTGAACCTTGATATCACGAGACCATCAAAGACCTATTCTCCTTCGATTCAAGTCAGGTCAAGTGTCTAGGTTTAATCAAAGATCTATGTGTGTCTTTAGTCCAGTATCCCAACAAAACAATTCTGATGGACGTGGTGGTCGCTGACATTCCACCAAAGTATGGGATGCTCTTGTCAAGATCTTGGGGAGAAAAGCTCCAAGGATCCCTTCAATTAGACCTCTCTTACGCCACTATCTCAGTCTTTGGGAAACCAAAGAGATTGTATAGAGAAACACTGATGAAGTATGTGGTGAGTAGTGAGGAAAAGCCCCAAAACTTTCCCATTTACTCAATCTATTCTGACATGGATTCATTTATTCTGTTCAATGACGATAGTTCCCCAACTGATGATAAGCCTTTGGATTTAGAACAAGAAGCAGGCATAACTGAGGAATCAGTTACCCTTACCCAGCAAACCCTAACATCTGAAGAGGCTCCTGAAACAGGAAATCCAAATACGCTCGCTCCAATGATAATTTCAACTCCCAATGCTAGTCAAGACCAAGAAATCCTATGGTATTTGGAGTTTGACGGTTCAGTAAATATGGAGCATGCAGATTCAATTTCAAATGCACCAACAACATGGCAGAGTATGAGGCCCTCTTTTTAGGCCTTAAACTCATCAAAGCTCTTAGGGCTACAAAAATTTCCGTTCTAGGTGACTCCGACCTAATAATCCAACAAATGAAAGGCAACTTTGTCACCAATAAAAACAAGCTGAGAGCTTATAGGACCGCTACCACAGAAGTACTCAATTACTTCACTGAATCTAAGCTTGCCAAGATATCGAGAATCCATAACATCCATGCTCACAGTCTAGCCACTTTTGCTAGCACTTGCAAGCTCCCTTTTCAGCCCAATCACCACTTCACTGCTGAGGTAAAGCATAGGCCTGCTGTCCCTAACAATATTAAAGATTGGCAAATCTTTGAGGACGATGCACAAATTAACAATTTTTTGACTATGCAGCAAGAATTTTCAAAATTAAACATTGACATGGATACCATGGGTGACCAACCACAAACGACAACCCAAAATCAGAAAACCCTAACAGCTGAAGAGGCTAGAAAAATGCTATGCCCAACCAGCTTTGATGCCAAAAACATGCAAGAGCTCAGGCAGATACACTTAGGAGAAATAGCTGAAACAGAGGCTGAAATCATTGATTTAAAGGACAATTTCTTACCCGCTAGTCTCACCCCATTAGAAGACATCTTTGATGCAAACGATGTCCCCAAAAAACCAAAAATACAACCTCAAAATACTGCAATTGAAGACTATAATATTGGAACCGCAGACAAGCCCAAAATGATCAAAATGTCCAAATCTTTGCCACCTGATAAAAAACCAAAGTATATTGACCTGTTCAAAGAGTTCCAAGATGTATTCGCTTAGAGTTATGAGGACTTGAAGTCCTATGACACCTCAGTTATTCAACACACCATCCCTCTAAAACCAAATCAAAAGCCCTTCAAACAAAAACTAAGGAGAATCAATCCAGTCCTTCTCCCTTTGATCGAAAAGGAAGTGAAAAGAATGTTTGAGCTGGCATTATAGCACCCATTAGACTTTCGGAATGGGTATCCAGTCTTGTTCCCACAAGAAAGAAGACAGGTGAGATCAGGCTGTGTGTAGACTTAATGAATCTGAACCAAGTCTCCCTTAAATACCACTACCCATTGCCCAAAATGGATCACATTCTCCAAAGGGTAGTGGGGTCATCCAGAATCTCTTTGCTAGATGGATTTTCAGGTTTCAATCAAATACTTGTCCACCCAGATGACCAAGACAAAACAACCTTTACAACACCGTGGGGAACATTTAAATATGTGAAGATGCCTTTCGGACTAAAGAATGCAGGTGCTACCTTTCAACAGGCCATGGACATTGCATTTGCTAGGGAAATCCATGATTTCTTGGTTATCTATCTCGACGACCTAACTCCTTTCTCCAAATCTGACCAAGAACACCTCAAACACCTCAGGCAAGTATTCATGACATGTAGAAAATATGGCATCTCTTTAAACCCCAAGAAGTCCCTCTTCGGCCTTAAGGAAGGCAAGCTTCTAGGCCATATTATTTCAAAAGATGGCATCAGAGTTGATCCAGAAAGAATCCAAGCCATTCTGCAAATCCCTTATCCGAGAAACATCAAAGAGTTGCAAGCATTCCTTGGAAAAATCAATTTCCTAAGGAGATTTATCCCAAATGTAGTTGAGCTATTAAGACTGTTAAGCAACATGTTAAAGAAAGATTCCAAAGTGAAATGGACTCTAGAGGCCAAGCAAGCATTTGGTATTAAAATTGCACTAACCCAAACTCCGGTCCTCACAAGCCCGCAGTTTGATAGGGATTTTATCATCTTTTCTTTTGCTTCAGAGCACACAATAGCTGTTGTCCTTCTGCAAAAGGACGACCAAGGAAATGAAAAACCAATTACATTCTTTAGCAGAGCCCTTAGAGATGCCCCTTTAAAGTACCAAATCATGGAGAAACAGGCATATGCTCTCGTTAAGGCAATGAAGGATTTTCGAGTTTACATTTTATATTCACATGTGATCGCCTATGTCCCACATGCTGTCGTAAAGGACATATTAACTCAAGAGGGGCTAGAAGGAAAAAGAGGCAAGTGGATTGCGAATATCCTTGAATATGACATTGAAATAAGACCCACTAAGCTCATAAAAGGACAAGGTTTAGCCAAACTGCTATCTGAAACCAATTTGCAAGCCTTAGACATTAACCAACTGGACAATGAACAGGAGCTAGCGACTCCACAGATCAGTGAGACCTTTTTGCAATCCCCATGGTACGCTGATATTTGTTACACATTGTTAAACCTGTGTGCTCCTCCAGGATAGTCCAAGGCCAAATAGATATTTTTACAAATGAAGGTGTCGAAGTTTTGTGTCATAGATAGTGCTTTGTTTTGGAAAAACCATGAAGGAATATTGCTGAATTGAATATTGCTGAATTGTTTAACTGTCAATGAAACTGACCATGTTATGAAGGAGTTCCATGCAGGGGACTGTGGAGGGCATTTATATTGGAAGTCCACTACTGACAAGATCTTAAGGGCGGGTTTCTATTGGCCCTCTTTGTTTGCAGATGTAAAAAGGTTTGCTGCCTCATGCCACAAATGCCAGATCTTCGAAGGCAAAAAAAAGTTGCTGCCCTTGCCCCTTAGACCCATCTCAACCGAAAAACCTTTCCAACAATGGGGTCTTGACTTCATCGAAGAAATCCATCCCTCTTCCTCAGGCCAGCACAAATGGATTCTTACAGGCACCGACTATTTCACCAAGTGGATTGAAGCCATACCATGCAGGGAAGCCAATGATTCCACCATTATCCAATTTCTCGAAACCAATATCCTCTCCAGATTTGGCTGCCCTGAGAAAATCATTACAGATAACGCCGCTGCCTTCAAATCCAAAAAAATGATTAATTTTTGCCATAAATTCCACATCACCCTGGGCCACTCCACAGCCTATTATCCTCAAGGCAACGGCTTGGTCGAATCTTCCAACAAAAACCTGATTAATATCATCAAGAAAATACTAGAAGAAAACAAGAAGAATTGGCACAAAAACTTACCGATGCCCTTTGGGCTAACAGATTGTCAACCAAGAGGTCCATCGGGATGAGCCCTTATGAGTTGGTATATGGTATGGAGGCCAGATTTCCATCTTCCCTGGGCATTCCTGTTATCAAGCTACTACAGGAAATCCAAGCTGAACCAAATTATATTCAACGAAGAATTAACCAGACCATTCATCTTCAGCAAACTAGAGAGCAAGTTTTCAACAGAGCTCAGATCTTACAAGACAAGCTGAAGAAAATATTTGACAAGAGGACTAAGGCTGAGGATTTCTGTGTTGGCAACAAAGTTTTGAGGTGGGACTCACGAAGAGAAGACAAGGGGAAACATGCAAAGTTTGATTTTTTATGGAAAGGCCCATTTGTCATTAGCGCTGTGCAGGGTAATAATACGTATTTCCTCAAAACCGCAGCTGACAGCACAGTGGAGGACGACCCTGTTAATGGCCGAATGTTGAAACATTATCGAGATCCCTTCTAAAGGATATAATGCCCCTGTATATGTGTTTAGATTAATATTTGTACATATGGCAGCACTTTCCTTTCTTCTTTTTTGTTGTTGTTGTTGTTTTTATGTATATAAGCAATCGATTACTTCGAACCAAAAGGTTATGTCTCCCTGATAAATCACAGCAAGTTCACATTTTGGATACATAAAGAAACAATTGTCACAAGATCTGGCGAACTAGATTCTGTTTAAGGACCATCAGTACATGGCAACATCATTATTTCAGAACTTGTACCCCGTGAAAACCTTTTTCAGGCCAGCTAGAAACTTCTCAAGAAAATGTTGCTGAAGCTCTCTCACAGGATATAGTATCCAAAATTTTTTGAAGTTTTTATTTTTTGATAAGCTCCTCTAAAAAATCTCTAAAGGAAGGCAACGATTGATTCCACACCATCCTTCCTTCATCATCTAAAAATAAAAAAAGAGGTGGAACTCAAGCAAATCTATCCAAAGCACATGTTAGAAACCTGGTTGCTGGTGGAAAATGTTGTCGCAGTCAACACAATTCTGTCAAAGATGTTGTCATTTGCTTTTACCACATTTATCCAATGGATCTTCAGCGTCTCTGCTTTCTTTCCTTTACTGTCCACTTAACTCCTCTGTTGTGGATCATGCTTACAATTATTTTTATATATCTGCAGATTCAAAAAGCCCCTCATTTCCACTCATTTGTAAGCTAGAGTAAAAAGGGTCAATGGCATTTGCAGTGGTAGTTATTTTGAATAGATCCTAGACCTCCAAATGCACCACTCTCAGACCTGCTAAAACACAAGGCTACCATTTACATTGCATTGCTTTGTTGAGAAGACTGTTTACTTTGGCGTGGAACTATCAGCTCCAGATTTGGCATGAGGAGTTTTCTCCGGTATGCAAACAAGTTAATGCTAATCTTGATATTTGAAAAGTTTGTTTCCTTTTTGTCTACAAACAGCCCTTCAAATTTTTTACATCCAAACACATTTCCTTATCTGGTATCAGTCCATGTATTCTAGCTCTTATCAAACTAGGCTTATGCCTTAAATTAACCCTGGTGTGATAAAAAAGGGTCATAAGTCTTTGACGCTAAGAGCTGGAAAGAAATAGTTTCTACATTGGTCTGGCAAGCAACTTCATATATCAATCCAGACGCTAGTGAAGGAAGAGCAATGGATCCTGTTTGTTATATAAAAGTGAAGGTGTGCATCATAAAGACACAAATTCAGCTTGTGAGAGCTTTTCACCACCATCTTTTTCTTCTGGTCATTCAAAATCTGGGTTTTTCGGTGAGAAGAGCATGCCCTAAGTGAGGGTTATGCTGCGATCCTTCTCTTTCTCCTATTCTTCCAATGGTGCTGCAACAATAAAGAATGTCAGTACCTTCGCTGATGATAATTTCAGGATATGCAGAAATATGTGTTTGGAGAATATTGTATGCAAAAAAAATTATACAAATATGCAATAGCAAAAACTACTAATTATTATTCTACCTTCATATAGATATATGAATTGTTTCACCATTTTATTATTGATGACATTAACATGTAATGAACAATTTAATGAAATAATGATTAAAAATATAAAGTAGTGAAATGTGTTTGAAAATAAATTTCAATATTTAACATCGGGTTGCATGCATTGATGTGTTGTGTTACTAGCTCAATAAATAAAAGGTGGGAAAACAAAACAAAAACATGATATTGAGAGAACTCTATCTTAAATTTTCTGAGTTACAATACCTGCTCATACTCAATGTAGATTAGTTATGCAACTTCATGTGAAGACTACCTAGAACAATGACTCATTAAGCCACAACGGATCAATACCCAAATCCTTTAGAACAATACAACAAAAAATTGAGAGATACACTACCACGGATTTCACAATAAATGGTGCGACCTAGTAAAAAAAAAAATCAATGGCAAAAAATTAAAACTACAAACGTGCAACCACAATCTGTTGAACTATACTCGGAGTATTTCGTGATTTATGGCTATGTATTTAATGAGTGTGGGTGGGGGTGGTTTACTGTCATGATTTCTATTCAACAGTGCCCAATGGGCGGAGAACTTTGCCGGAATACCAGACCTTGGTCAAGGATTAAATAGAAGTACTTTGGCATATTATTGCATAAGAGTCACGTGGTGGCAATGTCATTGGTTTTTCTTTTTTGTTTCACATTGCCACCAAGTGGCTTTTGTTTATGTGAGCTAATATCATTTAATTTTAATCTCAATACATGAAATCATATACTACTTGAGTTATCTTCTGTGGGCTAATATCATTTAATTTTAATCTCAACACATGAAATCATATACTACTCAAACCATGATTTAAAAATTTAATATCTTGTCAAAAAAAGTAGTTTTACTTTTATCACCATAAATCAATATACACTACATTGTTTAAATTATATTTTTAATGTATAAATAGATTCAGCAATATATAAAACCTTGGACTATTTAGATCATAGCTCAAACTACAATTCAAATTTTAAATAAAGTTGGAAAAAAAAATATTAAGAAAAAAACATCATATCATTAACCTACATTTAAAAAATTATAAATTTATTTAAATTTTTATAAAAAAAATAAAATATAATTTATATTACTCAACCCTATAAAAAATGGTTAATTACTTAATAAATAATATAAAAAAATATTAAATATTCACTGGAAATATTAAATATTCACTTACAACTGACTACATCCATATGAATGTAACATACACATATTTATAACTATATAAGTATACTAATAATATTTTAAATGTATATGTGTACATGTTTCTAATAACTTACTATTATGTCATAGTGTAACTCATAGAAAAAATGCACTTTTAAATGTATATTGGGATTCAACACTGTATACTGGGATTCAACACTATAAATTAAGGCACTCTATCTTTAGAATAAATATTTTTCATTTTTTATTTTTAAAAATATTTACCTAATTTCGAACAAAATTTATCATAAAGGGTAAAAAATGAGTCATTTTGTATATTAATTCCATTGTAAACTAATTATATAAATAAAATATTCATTAAAGTAAATTAATATTATTATCTATTTTTACATATATATAAATTGTAATTTATTTTATATTTTTATATTATCTTCAAATTAATTTATTTTTATATTATAACTACTTATCAAAATTAACCATTTGTTTTCTAGAAAATATTTTGCACATTTGTTTTCTAGAAAATATTTTCGGTTGTTCAATTCAGAAATGCAATTTTTATATGGTTATTTGTTTTTAACTATTTTTTTTTTAATTGTACATTTTTGTACAAAAATTAAAATATAATGGTGTAATATTCATTAGAAGGAAATGAGAAAAATGGTTGAAATGAAATGAAATGATATTTTAAGGTACACGAGATTAAAAATAGTCTATGAAACCATAGTCTATGAAACCACTAGTTCTCTGTTTTTCGCTTTTTGCAATTCAATCATTTTCCGATTCAAATTGATGATGTGCTGACCCTTCCAACAATCGCTTTGCGACAATGCCAAGAAACTAATGCTAACATGTTCTCGTAACTTTCTTTGATGTCTTTGAATGCATCACATTCCAAAATGAAATGCTTTTCCTATTCCACTGCCCTAGATATGCAAAATGTACACACACATTCTTCCCAAGCTTTTTTAGGCCTTTTCTACCATCCTGTTTCACGCCGAAGTTGATGAGAGTTGGTCCTTAATTGATCAATAAGAGCATTTTCCCTCCACGGAATGCTAGCTCCAATGAACTCTTTTTGTTGTAGATTACAGGTAGGGTTGAATTCTTGAATGTAGTACTTCTTTTTTCTACCCAACTCTTTTCCCCATATCCTTTTACGAAACTTCTCCATAACAAAATTCTTTAGCTTCTTGCTATTTGTGGGACAAACACTGAGGTAGATATTCCATTTTTGCATCTATGTGTAGTTTTGTTTCATCCATTTTCTTTCTTTCACTCTTGCCTTCATTTAAGATAACATTAGGCCATCTACCTACTCTCATTTGCTCAATTCTTTTTAGATATCTTGTGAGCGGCACCATAGCAATTGCTTCGATGGGAGTTGCTCCTGTTTGACTCAACATTATCTCATAAGGTAGTGAACTTTTTAGTTTGAACTTGCTCATTATCAAGCGTTTTTGGATTTTCTCAATTTGTTTCCATTTTGAGATAGGGTTGTTGCTAGCCCACAATTCACCCATATAGCATCAATGGACAAACTAGGAGTCCAAAAAGCACTTTAATTGTTTTCCAATCCCATAGCTCTCTTTACATCTATTTTTAACCTCCTAAAATTCTCTTCTTTCTGAAGTCCTCCCAATTGAATTTGTTGTTGAAATCAATCCCAAGGTACTTCTACTCGTTTACTTCTTCAAGAATGTTGTCTTCAAAGAAGATAGTATGTTGGCTCTGCTTCTTTTTATTAGAGAAAATCATTATTTTGATCTTACTAGTATTGACTTGCATCTCCACTATAAAAAAAATGCTAAAAACATATAAATGCATTTGCAATCCATAGATAAATTTAGAAATCAATACAATCTACCCGTTCCAATTTTTTATAAAAAGAGTGACTTTAGGAGGTAATGCGAATGGTTTCTAAGTCAGACACAGTAAGAAAACTGGACTGCGCGTCACATGTCGGTCAGTGCTACTATATAAAGAACTTGTCTCGGGCTTAATGTGTATACGGTATCAGGAGAGTCTTGGCGGGCCCTGCCAGACGCTGACGTATTTCCTCGGGATAAGGAGCCATGGTGCCGGACACGGCAATGCAATAGTCTATAACGCGACTTTTTGAAAGCCAGCGGATTTTTCTGGTCAAAATCCGGCATCAATTCATTGGAACCCCAAGTTTGATAGCTAGTTTCTGCACAATCAATGGCTCCCAGGTGTTTTTCAGGGCGTTGAATCCAAATATGCAGTTAAAAAACCATTTTAACTGCTAAAAATCAAGATTTAACCTCATTTCTTCCGCCGGATTCCGTCACCGGAATCTCCAAAAAATCGCATTATAGACAACTCCCACGGCAATACGTAAGCCAAAATAGTTTGGTACGAACTCTATAAAAACAAAGTTAATATTATAAAACTCTTGGAAATTTCTGTGTGTACAACGAGAATAATGCTTCTGCGTCGCCACGATATATATCACCGCCTTACTGACCTAATAAATCAGAGAATAAAATCCTTCATAAATATCAAGATTTGGTATGTATAATAATAATTAATTGTTGTGATACTAAGTAGTAGGAGATTTTTTTATTTTTTTAAATAAATTTTATTTTTGACGATTATTTTGAAAACTCCATAACATTAATCATTTCTTATGTTAATC
>APFE030381599.1:0-28682 GCA_000404065.3 Pinus taeda | reverse complement strand
GTGAAGGAGGAGCTCATCCGGATCAGCAAGGCTGGACTGCTACAACAAGCGTTGGATTTGAGGTAGGATCGAACAACACTTGGTTTCTCATAGAATAATGTATGTTTAAAGAAGGATTGCTCTTTTTTGTCTTGTTTGTCACTAGAGAGTCTTAGACTCCTAGGGAGGTTAGGTTTGTCCGCAAAAATAACTCTTTCCGCATGACACTCATCATTACCTTATTAGAGTGTGAACCCCACATATGACTTTGTGGGGAAGTCGTAGTAGAAGAAGCTCGTGGATCAAATGAAGAGTGACTTCAGGCTAGTGAAGAAGTCATGTGGCTATGCCATTAGCTCCATATCAGATGGAGCTGTGCAGTTTGCTGCAAAAAAATTGATCTAAAAAATAATGTGGAAATGTCACACCAATGAAGTGTTGATGCCAGTAGTATCTTTGGCTACACAATGTAGCAAAGGGGTCCAACACAATTGGACCAAGTACTTATGTCGTGATTTCTTGGAGGATTATTGTGAAGCTCAAGAGGATGGAAAGGAATTCCACTACTCATGGTTACTTATGTAGATCACACTGGTGGCATGGAGGATGCCTGAGGATAGCCAGTTCCCAACACAAGATCTAGACTTTTGCAAGGCTGCTAACTTAGCCTCACTGTGGGTGACGAAGAATCCTGACTACATCATTGAAACAAAGATGTTATGGGTCTTGTTCGAGTTAGAGTTACGGATGGTGATCAACCAACGACCACGGTTGTCACCTAGTTTACATGCAAAGTACACAAACATTACAAATATCAAGGAAGATTTTCACAATCTGTCCATACATGCAAAGGAGGATGTCGCAGGAACATGGCATAAGTTACCATATTTAGTTATGGAAGATGATATTTTGGGGGTCATCAACAATGGCCAAGAGAATGGCTCACCCCATCTGATGAAGGTGTAGGAACAAGTAAGGCTGCAGAAGGCAAAATGGGGAAATAGCAACTAGGACAGCAGCCAAGAAAGATAAAGAGAAAGAAGCACATAGGGCTTCTACCAAAGAAAAGGTAGCGCATAAAGAAAATGTAGTATAGAAAGAAAAGGCAGTGTAGCAAGAAAATTCCTCTACAAAAGAGAAGGAAGCATTGAGAGAAAAGGCTTCTACATAAGAGAGGGAAGCGCTGCAAGAAAAGGCTTTTGCAAAAGAAAAGGAAGTGCCAAAGGAGAATTTTGCACAAGCAGAAACATCACAGGTCACTATTGACCTCGAAGAACCTAAGACCGCGCACAACAATGTTGAGGTTGAAATCAAAGGTGAAGAGGAAGGCGACGCAAACTTAGAGGCTCCCTTTAGGGTTAGGAAGAGGCAGCAGTGCATCTCCATGGGACCTCACAAGAAGCAGGAGTCTGATAAGTTTGTTAGTGCGACACTATTGGTCCTCATGGAGGGGGGCCTTTATGAGATAGGTGATGTTGTCTGCTTCGCCTGTGAAAATATATGGGGACAAATTGAGGACCAGTACTACCAAGTATTGGACTAATTATAATAGGGCCTGAAAGAATTGCAAGTCCAGATAGGGGTGATCCAAGCGAGCGTGGGACAAGCAAGGGCAGATCAAGCAAGCATGCCATGATTTAGTGTAGTAGACATCACAGTCAAGCTCCATGCAATACCACTATCATTGGGCTCTCTCCAATTTGATATAGCGGAAGCACAAGAGTGTGCACATTTTTAGAAGAATCTAAGAATCAACCTTACAACACTGCTGATCTAGACCTTGCATTAATTGCACCAAGGAGTTTTCGATGAGCTCCACGTCTGGGAGAAATGAGCATTGTTGATTATAGATGAGGTAAAATCTAACAATCAACAGATTTTTGAAGAGAAAGTGCAGGCCTTGTAGGCACGTGATGAGGAGACACAACAAAATTAGCATCTGGAGATCGCCCTTACCATGTATGCAGTGAGCTCCCTGAGGTCCAAATTCCAGCAGAAGCGGCCTTAGTAGAGAAAATTAAGAAGTTGGCTGTTGCGGTAAAGGAATCCAAGGAGGAAATTGGAAAAGTTTGGTTTGAGTTGTAGTTGCATATTTCAGAACTTCAACTTAAGCTACAACCAACCACTCCTATGGAAGTCAAAGAGAAATGTGAGGCTATTATTAAAGAATATATGACCACTCTGGAAGCTACAGTCAAGGACTACAGCCAACTGTTCAAGAAAATAATGGATATGTGGACCTCCCTGTAGGAGGATCCACACTTGCAGATGATTGAAGCAGACATCCATGAAAAACAACTATAGTTTGACGAGATTAGGGTGACAACATGGACCTTAGCACCTGTGCAAAGGTTCACCAGACTTCAAGAAGGAATTTTCATCTAGACCCAGATTGATGAGCTGCATTGGAAGGCCTCCATTATCTCCTTAAGGATGCAACCATGGGCTGATGAGAAAATCGAACTATCACAGACAGCGCAGAGCAAGTTAAAAGCTCTAAAATGAACACAAAGAACCATGTGCCTTTCAGTTAAATGTCCAACCACACAGAAACTGGTCGAAGAAGTTTGTTAGGCTACCACGTAGGCCACAACAGATCTTCAAGCATTGAAGATCAAATTCAGTGGTCTGCAAGCAAAGATTGACTCAACACTAGCCAAGTGACTCATGATGAGTCATGACTTTGTGTTGGGGTCATATTGGGATGGGGTCCCCTATGTCAAATTTTGTAAAGTTTTGTCAAATATTGTAAAGTCTCTGCATTTTTAGATGCGAAGTGCGAGTAGCACAAGTTGATAGGATTCAAAGGGGATTTTAGAAAGTCAAATCCCCTTAGTTTTTTAAGAGTCAAGTTGTTTTGAGATGCGCCCATGGTTTGTGGACCATAGTATTGTAATGAAGAAGGATATAAAAGGGAGTCATATGAGAGTCATAGAGGGTAGCAAAGAATAGAAGAATAGTAAATAATTTGAGTCTGTGTTGTCTGTTCTATACTTGGGCGAAGGGGAAGGCTCTTGTAGCTATGTGCACAGATATTTTGGTAAGTCCGCAGATGAATGCAGGGTTGGAAAGAACAGTAATTGAAGATATGACGCATAATAAACTCTTGTTTTGAAGAACTATCTGCATATTTGTGTATTGATGTTTATCTCTGAATTTACTGTATTTATGATCTATTGGATGTAATTAATTAGGAAAAAGACTTATTAGATTCGCGAAGACGTAGATGTATTTATTTATATGATGTTATGCATGTTTAGCATAATTGGCAAAGAGCATAAATCTGCTAATTGTTAAATATTGTAATTTCCATGTTTTAAGGGTTAAGGGTTCGCGAAGGTCAAGATAAAACCCTAAGTTTGGATAAACACATCACATCATCCCCTAGATGCATAAACCTAGCTATAGCATCCCCTAATACTTCCTCGAGTGAGACTGCAGCCTGTGCTACACGGGTTGTTGCTGAAAGGGTCAATAGTGTAGGGTTTTGTTGGTTAGCACAACTAACTCTGAACTTGGGTCCAAGCCTCATGAAGCCAATAGACTTGTTGTTGGGCACGGGATCCCCCAAGGAAAATTATGGTGCTTAAAGTCGATATTTTGACTAAATCCAATGTAAAGACGCCATGTTTTGGGTGCACGGAGTGCGAACTTGTAAATGAGTCATAGGGTGGTCCGCCCTCATTTTTGTAGATGTAATGTCGACTTTAGAGATCCACCCATGGTCCGTGGACCATGGGATTGTATAAATAGAGCAAGGCTCTAAGTTTTAAATCACCAAAGAAATGAATTAAGTAATGAATGATGAAGAATTAAGTCTTATCTAAGTGTAGAGTCAAATATTGGGTCGCAGAGTAGGATAAGGCTCCGCAGCTGAGTACGTAGAGGCCTAGTAGTCCACAGCTGAGTATGTGGACCCCTGTAGTTGAGTGTGTAGGTCAGGTTGAGTTCGTAACTAATTGAAGCATTAATAAAGAGAACTTTATACCATTCCTCTGTATTTACTTACTGTTTCTTGCATTGAATGTATTGGGTATAAATTACATTTTTGTTGTTTATATGATGCACGAACTTATATGATTGTGTTGCTTAAGTGAATATAAGATAAAGTATCTGTTTACGCAAATTTAACTAATAGTTATAAGAAGATAAGTAATAACTAAGGTGTAACTTTGGGAAATAACGCAGATCACTGACTTAGCAGCGCGAAAGCATCTCAGCCTCAGCGCCTAGTTAGGGCTGCCCGAAGGCAATTATAGCATATCACAGAGGTCTCACAGGTCAGGGCAGTGCGCGGAGTAACCTATGTGAAGGTATTCATAGTTGGACTAAATCGACCCCTCAGACATCTCAAGGGTGCAGAAACTTGGTTCCAGCATCCCCCCATACTGCTTCGGCTAAGACCTTAGTCTGCGCTTCGTGGGTTGTTGCTGAAATGCTAGTAGTGTAGGGATTTGTTTGGCTAATTAAATTTAAACCTAGGTGAGGCCCCCTCAAGCCAAAAAATGGTTCTATTGCCGAGACCGAAACCTGCATAGAGATGTCTGATGTTGTATCATTGGAATCCAACTAAGGAAATTGAAGGTTGGTTGGACAGGAGAATTAATGAATTCACGGTGCAGGAGAATAGGAATCCATGACTATCAAAGGAAGAGTGGTTAGACTACTACCTGTACACATATATCCACAAAATCTTCTTCACATCTTTCCCTACTGAGCTGTACAAGTGGATTGCAAAGCTAGCAGATAACCAAGGGAGGTGGAAGCTTGATGGTCCTATTGTGTGGACCCCAGAGTTGGTGCACAGATTGGAAGCATTGGAAGATAAGATCACACGCATTGTTGATCATTGGCTCAATCAGATTATAGGAGGAGTCATTACTGAGTTCGTGGTAGATACATCAGTCAACTATAGCGAGGCAGAGTGATGCTTCCTCAAAGAGGTAAGTACGTAAAATCTTTGAATACTTGGATTAAAATGCTATTGTGTAAAAATAGGGTTATGTAATTACCTTGATTTTTGGGGTTATGCAAAGTTGAAAAACCTACAGAAACGAAGGAAGTAAGGAACCAGAGAATAGGCCTATGCTTTCACCTCCATGAGGGGATGAGGAAGAGCTCGCAAAGGTCTCTCCACAAAGTGTGATCCATTTGATTAGGCAAAGGGTTCCATGCATATCAGCCCCACCCACACCACAGCTAGCTTCACCACCTTCACCTCTGTCTTCAACTGTACCTCCTCCACCACCACCACGAGTCAATATGGAAAGCACGATAAATTTGCATGTGTTCAAGGGAGTAGGAAATGAGGATTCGAACCAGTTTTGGTTCATGATAAGAGCCGTATGGGAAGCATAGGGAGTTATAGATGAAAATATAAAGAAAGCGACACTTGTTAGTGCCCTGCAGGACCGCGTACTGACCTGGTATATTAAACATTCTAATAACAATCTAAATGCGGGGATTGCGGATATCCAAACTTTGCTAAATAAGAAATTTAGTAGACCGAAGTCAGAAGTGTAGTCGATTATTGGGTTCAAAGAGATCACAATGCTACCAGGCGAGACTCCTTGGGAATTGGATCAGAGGATGAAGTGCACATTTCACGAAGCTAATATGACTTTTACTTATGGAAAGCACCACGAATGCTTTGTAGCATCGCTAATGCCGCATTTGAGGAATGCGTTGTTGCAACAGAGGTTAACAGGAGGTAGCCGCGAAGGCACACAAGGGCCAATCATTGCCTTCACAGGGGCAGGAAGTAGAGGAAGTAGAGACAGAAGAGGGAGGTGCGAACCCACAAACCGCATCAACGCAGTTGAAGTGCTAGCACCGAACAAAGTGGGTAGGGTCGCGTAAGAAGGTCAAGGCATCAAAGTTGTCTATTGACCCAATCACCCTAACCGAGGGCGATCTACACATCATCGGCGAGACAATGCGCGATGTCACCTCTGAGGCTCTCCAATATTATGCAAGAGAACCAGATTGTGTTGGGCCCTCAAAGCGCAGTTACATGAATTATAGGTGCACACTCCTTGGGTTGGTACCCTTTCGACCAGCCTCGCAGTTGGAAAAATGCCAGCAGAACAGATGTTGTGCACGCGAACGAAAAATACCATAGTGCTACTGAAAGGGGCACTCGTGACAACAAATGAAGTCGACAAGCCTACAGTGAGCGTGCTGAAGGGTCTCGGTATCAATATGGCTGCACTCCGACGAGACACCTTAGATGTTTTGCAGGATGGGATAACTGCAGAGCTACAAGCTAGGGAGAGTCGTGCCTTGCAAGTTCTCAGTGAGCAGAAAATCAATATGGAACAATTGAGCTTGCAGCACGATGAATTAGTGTCACAGAATTAACAGTTGGTATAGGTAATCAATGAAGCTTGCCAAAGCATCCCAGAGCTGGCTATCCTAATGGAAATAATAGCAGAAGCGCGCATCCACAAGTTAGTAGCATGGGTGCGTGAGACGCGGGAGGAAATGACAAAGGTTCAGTTGGAGTTGAACCTTCAGATTGCCGAATTTCGGTTAAAGGCATAGCTATCCACCCCTCCGGAAGTCAGAGAACATCACACTAGCGCTATCATAGTGGGACAGGAAAATAATATTGGCAGTGCAGTGCGAGACTGCACCAGTATGTTGGAAGAATCACTTGAGTTCCTCACAAATCTGTAGGAGGACTCCAACATCCATCGTTTAGAGACAGAGGCACAAGAACTCCAACAATAGTATGACAACGTCTGAGGAACTACGCAAACGATGGTCCTCACTCAGAGGCTCGCGCGGATGCAACAGGCTAAAGTGGTGAAAGAGCAGGTGGACGCGACACAACACAAGGAAGAAGTTCTAAAGGCGGACATTCAGCCTTAGATCGACGAGGCCTTCACCATCACAGCAAAAATTGAAGGCAAGCTCGCACACATGCAGGGGATGCACGTATTGATGCAGAGAAGCGCTCCTGACACAGAGGTCTCGGAACAATGTATGTAGCAGATTTAGCAAGCAGTAGCTCAATGTGTTGCTGACCTTACCGCAGTTCGAGAATAGTTGGAGGGACTATGCACAAAGATCTCCATGTTGACAAAATGACTCGAGGGTAAGTCATGATGTTTGTGTTGGGGGCTTGTTGGGCATAGAATCCCCCCAAGGCATGTTTTGGGGCTTAAAGCCCAAGTTTTGAACAAGTCTTTTGTAAAAGCTCCACAAGTTGTCGGCGCGGAGCGCAAAGTCATAATAGAGTCACAGGGTTGTCCACCCTAGTTTTGTAATGTAATGTCGGTTGGATATACTTACCCATGGTCCTCAGACCATGGGATTGTATAAATAGAGCAAGGCTCTAAGTGTAAAAGATAACTAACGAATAATGAAGAGATTAGAACAATGAGAAGTCTAAGCGAGTAAGTGGAAGTGTAAAGTGTGTCTGTGGATTGTAGAGTAGGAGAAGGCTCTGGTGCTAAGTGCGCAAAGGCCTAGTAGTCCGCAGCTGAGTGCGTGGACCCCTACAGCTGAGTGCATAGGGTAGGTCGAGTCTGTAACCATTAGAAGAATCAATAAATAGAAGTTTTGCTATAATTCTATGTAGCTTTTCGGGTGAGACCTCAATCTGCGCTCCGTGTACTCTTGCCGAAAGGGCCAGTAGTACGGGGATTTGTTTGGCTAATTAACTCCGAACATGGGTCAGGCCTCAACAAGCCAATAATCATGAACAAAAAAATACCCTTCTAGTAGATTTAATCATATATCTACAGTGTTTGTGTCTATCTGACCCTCAAATATCGAAATGTCAAAGTTAACTTGTACCTTAAAGGGTGTGGCATTTACAGAGTAGCTGTTGGAAGAAGATGTTTCACCCCTGGGCAACTATTGAAGGATCTGGGAAAAGTTGTCCATCATCGTGTTCCTTTGTTGCTCAAGGGCCTCTTCGAGCAATATTTTGATAGGATCTGCTACCCCCTCATCTTTCTTTTCATCCACCATGGGACGCCATCACTCTTGAAAAGGTTCGACCAGTTCAAGCCCTACTCCTTATATCCCGACCTCGATGGGGACATGGAAAGAAAAATATAGGAAGAGAAGACCGCTCTGATACCACTGATCAGGATTTTAAACAGGAACGCAAAAAATTACAGAGATAACCATAAATACAAATATGAAGTTGAAATAATACTTCATTTCATTAATGTAAAACACTGAAATATGCTTACAAACATAAATGGAAATAAACTAGCTCGGGCAATGTTAGCTCATCTCTAAGGAGAGATGTGGCAGATACATGCCTCTAAACTGTCTTACAATGAGGCTCGAAGGCCTATTTATTGTTTTGAAATAACGAAAAACCCTAAACATCCAAAAACCTAACCCTAGGAGATGAAGCACCAAACTATGGGCTCTGTTTGGGTAAATTGGTACATCAACTTCTCGAGGTCATAACTTTGGCATACGATCTTCGTTTGATGCTCACAATACCTTATTAGAAAAATATATCCAAGGACTACAACTTTTAGATGAGAAACATCGGTCCATGGACCCATGTTACTCCCATTTTTCCCAAAAAAACATCGTTTAGGGCCTCAAACACCTCCGGAAGTTCAGGACCTGAAAAAACTACTAAAATAGTAAACTATGCTACAATTAAGGAAACTGAAAGAAACAATAGTGGGGATCCAAATGGAATTGGCGGGTGGCCACCAATATCCACCTGGATCAAGAAGTCATTTATTCATGCACAACATGCACAACATTAAGAACAACATTTCCTAACATAGCCAAGGAACCTAACACCTCAAATCCATTTACTTTACCTTTCTTGTTACCTTTCCATTTACCCCAATGGACCCAACCAATCCAACCAGTTGTCATGTTTTTACCTTCAACTACCCTTTACTCATGCACCGAGCTTCATTCGGGTCTCACATTACCTGTTGGGTTTCATTTAGCTCCCCCCGAGCTCAATTAACTTTCCTCTTTCCCAACTAGTTCCCAAGTCCCTAACAACATAAAAGGTAATAACAAGAAACAAACAAGAAGAAAACCATGAAAAACAATAGAAATATGACATCACAAACATAGTGGCATTTCCATGCACCATACACAATCAAAACTACAAGTCAAACGCAAACAATTCACAAAATACTGAAAGCACAAATTAGCAACAAACACCATGACTCAATCCCCATGGATCCCCAATGCTTCCAAGGAAAAGCTCAACTCAAGCCTTCTTCAAGATTTCATGGTAGTCTCTTTTTCCATGCAATTCCATGCATCATACTTCCATAAACACATAAGTGTAATTGCATAAATAATTATAACAACATACTAGTTACCTTATCTTGCTATGCCAAGCACGTTGCCTTGTAACTAAACATATACATATATCATCTCTCATGGGACTCCAATTCCTTGATAAATCTAGCCATAACTAAAAACCAGTTGTTATACCTTTCAAATACATGTTTGTGAATATAACACATATCCATCTAATGTTAGAAAAAATCAAGGTTAAGAAGACTTAATGTATTCATGCAAACCACTCATTCATTTGGAATTGCAGTTCCTAAGCATAGCCAAAGGAATTCTCACCAAATTCCTTTATTTTAACTTTTTCCTTGCTACTATTGAGGCTTATTATGTGGCATCACATCACCCAACTGTTAGTTATATAAACAAATCAACTACCTTGTCACACTAATTACAAGCATGTTTTCCTGCAATTGTTCACACATGCCAGTCACATGTACCAAAGATCAAGACATCATGTCTATTAATTTGAAATCAACCTTTACCAATACTAACCACACTATCATAATTAACTCACAAGCATAAGTCATAATAGTACAACTAGCACCCACTTGCACTCAAGTATATATCAGTTGTCTTAGCACATATTGTGTTAGTAAATCATCTGAAAACAAGATCGTTCCTTCATGCAATCTTATAGACATACACTCATATCATGTCAAACAACCTGTAAACATACCATGTTAGATAAACCAAATATATGACATAATCCAACTCATACCTCAATGTCTCTTAGGTGAGGCTATCACATCTGCATAGGTCAATCCATATTAGTATGACATAATATCACAAATACATCGACTCATACCTAAATATCATAAGCATAACCATCTACATAGGCCAATCCAGATTAGCACGATACATAATAACATCAAGATATTAGCTTCATTGACCATAATCATCATGTATACGACCACAATTCCTATAACAATAAGTTAACTACCAGGCATGACTAACCAACTCATGCACATATGACCACATTCATTAACTAGTATTTATCACACATGTAACCACAGAAACAATAGAATGTTAGGCATGTACATAATAATAATGCATATAACAACCATTACTTGTCATACCTACATGCCCAACATACAAAACATATGACGATTTGTTGTTACCCCGAGGTCCAGTGTTGCAACCCCTCTTTGATAATCTACATATCCTACTCTATATCAATCAACACATCAACATCATAACTACCAATAAAATCATGATGACACAAACTGCATACAATGACCTCATGCATGAAAACCATAACCATGACAATGCATGCATAATAACATGCATCTATCCCATCCAGTCCAAGTGTTTGAACCTAGAAGCTCTAATATCAATCTATGGTATTAGGTATCACCCAAAGAAAATGGAAACCCGCTCTGATACCAATATGTAACCACCCCTCTCACATTTACCTAGTTTCACTAGCCCACTAGGGTAAACATGAGAGGAAGAGCTACAGTGACGTAACCCAACCTCCTAGATCCATTTAAGGAAGTGAGGCCAACTATTGACGAAAAACTTCCAACTCAACACCTCTAATAGAAGCCACAAGTCACTTAGGGGTTGAACAACCATGCCAAGTGGCCAAATCCTACTCTAGACCTCTATTTCTAAGCCTTAGGCCCTCAATCATTCCCACAGCAAGGAATCCATGTGGTTGGGAGCCTCCAACTACATGCACAAGTTTGCATCCATATGGTTGCAACCCAACTTTTCTAGTTCAAAGGGTGTGGTCTCGGACTGTGAGCCTAAATTCCAAGTTAGCCTACCACTAACTAGAACTTAATGAGACTTTATAGGATTAATAACGACATCAAGGCAAAGCCATTCATACAAAACTCAATCAAGCACTTGACTTATCCAGGCCTAACCATGACAAACATTTCATCAAACATATGGTGAACATGTAATCTACTGGTCATGAATGCATATAAGAACATAGTGGTCTAAAACTTATCTAACAATCACCAGTAAGGTCTAATGTCCGCTCATAATAGCTACAATAACATTTTTTAGTCCATAAATTCATAAACCGTCCATATATTCATCAAACATGTCAAGAGCCATAGACAATATACATCATATAACTTTGTAACCACCAAATAACAATCATATAAACCATCAAATAACTAGCATATAAAATATGAAAACTCAGCCATAATATCACCATCATAATTATAGATCACAATAGAAAACACCTCATATTAACATATGAAAATTTCAACCAAGTCAGGGATTTCCATGTACCACCCGACCATAGATTGGGATGAACCAAATATTTCTTTCAACCAATCACCCATGTGCCATATTCCAAGCATGAATGTGGGATCTCATGGAATGAACCAAAAAAATCCAAACCTAGGGCCTCCAAAGACTAACCCTCCTCAACCCTCAACTAGTGATTCCACCTAACGGTTGGAGATCACTAACACCAACCAGATCAGTCTCTACCCAAACTATCCAAGGATCCAGATAATTTGTTACCATCATGGCTCCAAGAACTAATAACTCAACCCACAACCTTTCAAGGATATAGAGCAATTTTCCAACCCAGCTCCAGGGACTAGTAACTCAACCCACCAAGGGCTCCAAAGCATTTCTCCCAGCCTAGGCTCTAGGACTAGTAAATCAACCCAAGTTGTTCTAGGGCGTAAATCAACCCAAGTTGTTCTAGGGCTTCTAGAGAATTTTTCCCAACCAACGACTCCAAGAACTAATAAATCAACCCACATCCATAAGGAACCTGGGCACCAATCAGAAAACAACAAGTGAAAAGACCCACAATGACATGGCTAGCCAGAAATGGCAAGGCAAGGCTAAAACCATTGTTAATCCATGAAAACCTCAATTTCCATGACACCACATAACTAAGAAACCACATGTGTATACCATGCATACCAAAACTAGAAAATAAATCGTACATGCAACTCGATACCTACAATAAATCTAACTGTAGCTATTGATCTACTTATTCCCTTGCCCTTTCCTTCTTTCCTTTTCCTTCTTTCTCCAATCCAAGTGGAACTAGAGTGCTCCAATCATGCTCCAAAAATTCTAAAAGTGTACAAGAGTATGAGAGAATAAAAGAGAGCTCCAAATCTAAACTAAAAAAAACTAACCAACAAAGGCTATGAACTAATCCTCAGAAGCCGTTTTATTATTAAGGCCTCTATTTTCTTCATTTTCCTTCATTTTTCCTTCAATTTCCCTCTCATGCAAATATGTGACCTTTTGTCTCCCTTTTCTCCTAATTTCCTTTATATCATAAATAAAATGCCAATTAATGTCACTTTGCCTTTTCCAATTTCCTTAGCCATAAATAAATTGAAAGTGATATCCACTAGGATGTTTTTCCCACCATTTAGCTTGGAATACGTGTCTCATGACCTTGGTATTATAATTTTTTACATGGAAACTCAACCAACGGTTATTACACATTTTATGAGTAAGGGCATGACAAGTAGTGAGGCTTTTTTCTTTTTAATTATAGTTCCTTCTTCATGCAATTAACCTATGCTTGTATAATGCAATTGTTGGTTTATAGGTTTCCTCTTTCGAGTGTCTCCTAGAATGTGAATGCAGAGCTCATTGGTTAACAATGAAGAAAAGTTTAAGATCATTAATTGCACTTATTTCATTATTTTTATCATTAAAGTTCATATTAACCACATGACTGTTTTTCAAGATATGATCTTCTTGTTCTCTGTTGATCAGTTTAAATTTGACCATGCATCACCTTCTCACTTTCATACACATTCCATCCTTTATAGATGTACCTAGATAATGAAAGCATAACAAAAAAAGATTCCTTTGCTGGTCATATTTCCCTTCAATGGTTTCTACAATTTGGGCTTATGTTTCTTTAATGATGTTTAATTTTTACTTTTAATTTTCTCTATTAAAATTTGTTATTCTACTACTTTTTACTCTTGTAAGTTATGTAACAAATGTGTTTCACTTGGGATGTCAAGAAAAATTCTGTACTTTTTACTTCGTTTTACTTTCTTTTATGTAAGCCCTAACTCTTGTAAATGATGTCCTAACTATTACCTTTTCTTTTAGTTTATTGGATATTTCCTATTATTTTCCCAAGGAAAAATTGTAATTTTCATTAATAAGTTGAAAATTACATATTTAGATGCTTTAAGAAGAATATGCAGTAAAGTTTGGAAGTCCACATTCAGATGTTATTATACAAAAAACCCTGTAGGGAATTCTGGTAAAAATTACATAATTACAAGTCAGATATAAATATGTAGATAAAAAAATATGTACTAGAAGAAAAAGTCTGTCTGTGAATAAAAAATCCATGAAATCAGGGCTCACCTACCCCTTGAATCCTCTGATTAATGTATAGGGGATGGAAGTATTGGTAGAAGTATGGTCCCCTCTTCTCTTGAATCAACCATAGACCCCTAGGCTAGATCGAGGCCTCCTTCGATAATTGATAGGAAACTTGATTGTGTTCCTTGTAGATGTAATGACAACAGATGGAATCAAAATGTGATTTCAAAAGTAAAAATCAGCCAAAATATTCCTGAGTGTGTGCACATGACAGATAGATATTGTTGAACCAGTTAATGATGATCTTAGAGTCGCCAAATATATATATAGATAGATAGATAGATAGATATAGATATAGATGCCTACACTCTTTCTCTAATGCAAAGTGTAAAAGTTGTCTGAGGGTGATCAACTCAGCAAAATTGTTTGTTCTGATGCCCAAACCCATCTAAATTTTGAAAAAAATGATTATCAGATAAATGTAAAAGGACACCTCCAACACAACCATTATCCTGGGTAGGCCCATCAAAATAATCCCATGGGAGACTCCTGTCAATGACTTCAGGGATAATAGTTCTATAAGGTGTAGGTCGGTCATCATCTGGAATGCTAGTGTATAAAGATATAATATGAGCAGATGCCTGTGACCAGATAGGTTCAATACCCTTAAAAATAGATTTTTTCTAAAGCAACCAAATATACCACCAAACTAGAAGAGGGAGGTTCCTAATTTTAGAATATTGAGCAGATGTCCACCATGATTTCCATGCCTCAAGGATGGTGTCCCCCTTCCATCTTAAGTTAATTGAGAGCAAAGATAGAACCTAGGTCCAGAAAGGTAAAATGGAGGGGTAGTGAAGGAAATGGTGATCAATCAACTTAGATGCCTATCGGAAAAGGTCGTACTAGGTAGCTCCATGCAAATAACGCCACTTTAATTTTTCTCCTATAGGGGCTTTACATCTGAGGACAGTCCACATGAATAGTCTAGTATGTGGCAGGGCCTTCAGCTTCCACAATAGACTCCACCACCAATACATAACAGGGGCTTATGAGCAGCATAAATGATAATATACCCTTCCTTTAGAGTACATTTTCCATGCTAAGCATGAACCCATATAAGTTCATCCTCCCCATCAGTAATCCTTACATGAGATTCAACAAGAGAATTAATGTAGTTGAGCCAGTCATGATGCCAGATGTCAGGAATGTCTAATTGTAAAGTAGATTTCCAAGCCTAAGAAAAAATGTTAGTGTTCTCTGGATCTGCTATATGACCTAGATATGATATACCAGCATTAGATAAAAAAAAGTATGAGTTTGGAGGAAGCCTATAAGCATTATCATAGCTGGACCATGTTGGAAATAATACTGAGAGGGGGGGTGAATCAGTATTATCAAATTCCTTCTAGATTTATAATTTAATTTATTCTTCATATGTTCAATGTCAGTACCATATAATAATGAACAGGAACAAGAAAAACAGACAGTCACACCAAAGAACACCAAATATAAAGTGGAAACCCAATGTGGGTGAAAACCACCTGGTGCAATGTGTCTCTATCTTCTTTCAATTAGAAACTTATTTTACAATGATTTTGTACTGGTTCAGTCCTTTACCAGTACGCAGGTTGCAACCTGGAGAGAGCTACAACCCTCTCTCGTTTTCTAGTCTCTCCTGGAAGCGAGCTACAACCCCCTTAGCTCTTGTACTAGCTGAGTTACTAGTATGTAGGTGCTGACCTACTTCTTTTCTTCCAAGGACCACGTTTCATTAATTTTCACACTGGATCCATGATCATCAAATAATCATCAAGTACATGTGAATCAACCAATCTCCTTTTACAATCAACTAAAGAATCAGCCAATAGTCTCTCAGAATGCAGTAACCAGAAAAGCAATACCAGTAATCTAGAACTTTGCAGCAATAGACAAAAGGCAGCCAACAAATATTTCAAGAAAAGTCTGCAACTTCACCAATAGAAACATGCAAATATCCAGAGTTCTTCTGTGTCTAGACTGCACAGCTCTACACTTGCATTGTCTACGTGACACCACACCTCCGCATGTGATCCGTCTACTGCGCTGCGTACCTCTGCACCTATGCCTTCTGATGCTCTACGTACCTCTGCACCTGATCTGTCTATTGTGCTGCATACCTCCGCACCTGTGCCTTCTGTTGCACTGCGTACCTCCGCACCTGCGCCTTCTGCTGCACTGCATACCTCCACACCTGATCTGTCTACTGCGTTGCGTACCTCCGCACATGCACCTTCTACTGCGCTACGTACCTCCACACTTGTGCCTTCTGCTGTGCTGCATACCTCCGCACCTGCGTTCTGGATCGCCTGTGGACCTCCGAATAGAGCCAAATTATCATTCCTCCAATGTGCCATAGACTTTCAGATCCACAGATCTGATCATGCGCCCAAGAGATCATGACCTATCAATAGATCCGCCTTACAATTTACAATTTTCACCTTGATTTAGATCTAGCTTTTCAAACCGATTACCCAAAATTTCAGATCTTAAGATATTCAATTTTCACAAGTGTCTAGCCAAAATATCTCCTTTCCTTTTTTATAGGCAAGCCCTTACTCAAACCATGGATCAAAACCACAGAAAACCAATACAAGGGACCCAAAACCGGGGTTCAATAATTTAGATGCTATACCACGGACCAAAACCATAGGATCATGTACTTCAGACTAAATACCATGGATCAATCATAAAAATTCCCACGTCCACGCGCTTCTCTGCATTGAAGTGAGTGAATTTGATGCCCGCACCTTTTGTTTAGAGTCCTTGCGGGTATGTCTACACTTCTTGTTCGGGGCACCTACGGGTCCCCAGCTTTTGTTAAGCGCACCTGCGGGTATCTCATTTTCTATCATTTGGAGAGCCTAAATAGTGATTTGCCACTTGAGTGAGTTGCCATCAAGGACAACACCTGTGCCATAGTGCCAAACCTGAATCATAATTCCAACAATCTCCCCCTTTAGACTTGATGGCAACCCCAAGATCCTTAAAGTCATTCTCCCCCTTTGTCATCAAGGGCAAAGTGTTATGCTCCCCCTGGGAACATGCTGAAAACTCTACTCTACTATGTTAATCATGCTCCCCCTGACTGTAGGCCAGATCTGCAAAAGAAATTTTCTTCAAGAAGAACCATAATCCACCATACACCATAAATGACCTTGACAAAAGAGATATAAGACATAGAGACAAAACATTAGCAGCAATATTCAGATGAGCATCCATGTTCTCCTTATGTACTTTCTCCTTGAAGATCGTCTACAATAATGCCAGCAGTGTATTATTAGAAGAATATAGGCTCCACCTAAACCTGTGCCAGATGGTCTTTGACCAATCCAAAAACGAGCGAATGTATGCGTATACCCCATATGAAACTCATGTACAACCAACAATCTCTGAAACAGATGAGATTCAACAACAAGATGAAGCATCAACTACCCCAAGCTTTTGCCTGGGGTATTCAAAGGTCTCCATGGTAGTGGTTTGGTGAGTATATCAGCAACTTGTTCCTTAGACGGAACATACTCCAACTTGACCTTTTGTTCAAGCACTTCTTCCCGAAGAAAATGATATTTGATAGGTATATGCTTGGTCTTTAAATGCATGACTGGGTTTGTTGAAATGCTTATAGCACTTGTATTATCACATAGGATGGGGATAGGTGCAGTACAAGTGATTTGAAAGTCTTGCAAAGTTTGCATCATCCAAATAAGTTGTGTGCAACAAGATGCAGCAGCCACATACTCTGCTTCAGCTGTAGATAAATCAATTGAACTATGTTTCTTACTGAACCAAGATACTAATCTGGAACCCATGAAGAATGCACCTCCACTAGTGCTTTTTCTGTCATCCACGCTTCCGGCCAAATTTGCTTCTGTATACGCATGAAGTGTCAAATTTGTATCTCTAGGATACCATAAGCCATATTTTTGAGTTCTTTGAAGGTACTTGAAGATTCTCTTAACTGCCTAAAGATGAGTTTCCTTTGGATTTGCCTGAAATCTTCCAACTGTTCCCACTGCATGCATGATGTCTGGTCGGGTACCTGTTAAATAAAGCAGACTTCCAATCATGGATCTATAGGTTAGTTGATGCACTACTGCTGATACATCATTTGCACTGAGGGCGCATCCTGTAACCATAGGGGTACATACAGGTTTCGAATCTTCCATCCATATTTCTTCAAGATCTGCTTGAGGTACTTGGTTTGAGATAAAAAGATACCACCTTCATTTTGTTAGATTTGTAGACCAAGAAAATATGTCAGCTCTCCAAGAAAAGACATTTCAAATTATTTCTTCATTACCAAGGCAAAGTTTTGACTCATACCTTCTTCATTACTGCCAAAGATAATATCATCTACATAAACAACAAGTATTAGCAACTTGTCATTTTCAATTTTTATATAAAGATTGCTATTTGGTGATCCTTTTGAAAAACCTTGTTGTGGTTCCTTCATTCTCCATGTTTTAACACTTGAGGCTTGCTCCTTCTAAGTTGACTGCTGAAACCTGTTCCTACATTTAGAATCTTCATGACCGAAGTTGTTACAAATAGAGCATTCTATTTCATTTTCAAGAGCAGAAACGTTATTGTAGGTTCTTTTCATGATCCTAGTCATGCTCCTTTATTTTTGAGCTTCTCTAGTCATGATTGTCTTATAGGCAACACACTGAGCTACTTTTGGACCAAAGTTATGACAAGAAAAACATTGGCCATTGAATAAACTCTTGTGGTTATCAAATCTATCAACCAACCGATTGTAGTTTCTACTGACATCCATTCTTGAGGCACGTTGGGAAGATTTTACCTATGGTTGGTTGTAGCTTCTGTTCATCCTTAAGGTGGATAGCCCTTGATTTACCTGGTAGTCTTTGTTCATTCTTGAGGTAAATTGTCCCTGATTTACCTGCTGATTTTTATTTGACCTTTGCTCACTCCTCCTTGCTACATCAAGATAACTTTTGGAGGTGGATGGTTGCTACGCTTGAGATGCTTCTTCATTATACCCAGACCTATATTGATTAATGGAGAACATTGTACATTGATAATCTCATCTAGAGTTTCTGATCCTTTAACAAATCTAAGATTAAGAGCTTTTGTTTTCTCAATCTCTTTTCTAAGACCAACAATTTCACATTCTAACTTTTCATGAGGTTTTTCCTTTTCAGCAAGTTGGAATTGGAGAGTATCAATGATCACATTCTTCTCTTCTAAACATATTTTGAGTCTAGAAATTTCTTCATAAATACCTTCTTCATCTATAGCATCCATAAAATAATCATCTTCAAAAGCCATTAAGAGTCTATAATTGTTACCTTATTCATCTTCGTCACTATTTGAAAGTCCATCAGTGTCTTCATGAGTGTAATAACTTTTCTTATTTACATTTTGTTTCTTGTTCCATCTAACAGGTTCCTTACCTTTATCAAGCTTGTCTTTATGTGGACACTTTGCAGCATAGTGACCAACTCTTCCACAAGCAAAGCATTTGAAAGGTAACTTAGCTTTGAATCTTCCAGCACCCTGTTGAAGGTTCTTGACAAAATTTGATTCTTCGTCTTCTTCTGATAGATGTCCTGACTCATAGTAATCTCCTTTGCATAAAGCTTTGAAAGTAGCTTCTCTTCTGTCTGATGGTCCTCCTTTCCTCATTTCATAAGCGGTCATAATTTCGTGCAACTGTGACATAGTGAGGTTTCGTAGATTCCCTATTTCTTCTATAGCAGAAACTTTAGATTCAAATTTAGGGGACAAGGATCTTAGAACCTTTTCAACCACAACAACCTTTTTTACTTCTTCACCCAAGTTTTTCATACAATTAAAAATCTCATCTACACGAAGGAAATAGTTAGCCACACTTTCATCGTTGTGCATTCTAAGATTTTCATACTGAATTATGAGGGTTTGAAGTTTTGCTCGTTTTACTTGTTCATCTCATTCATAGCTCAGAACGATCTTGTCTCATACTTCTTTTGCGGATTTATATTGCATAACCTTGATGAATTCTGATTGAGATATACATCCTAGTAAAGTATTAACAGCCTTTGCATTTGTTTCATATTGCTTCTTACCAGCCGGATCTGTAGGTGTTGTTGATGGAAAGGTGTACCCTTTATCTATGATATCCAAGACTTCTGTATCAAGAGATTGAAGATAGGCAGCGAATCTTACCTTGCAATATACGAAGTTTGTCCCATAAAAAATTGGTAGCCTGATCGATGCTTCCCTCTCGTAGTTGCTCATGATGATAGATCTTCCTTCAAGTGATCAAGCTTCTTCTGAAGAACCTGCTCTGATACCAATTGTTGGAAATAATACTAAGAGTGGGGGGTGAATCAGTATTATCAAATTCCTTCTATATTTATAATTTAATTTATTCTTTAGATTTTGAATGTCAGTTCCATATAATAATGAATAGGAACAAGAAAAACAGATAGTCACACCAAAGAAAACCGTATATAAGGTGGAAACCCAATGTGGGTGAAAACCACCTGCTGCAATGTGTCTCTATCTTCTTTCAATTACAAACTTCTTTTACAATGATTATGTACTGGTGTAGTCCTTTACTAGTACGCAAGCTGCAACCTGCAGAGAGCTACAACCCTCTCTCATTTTCTAGTCTCTCCTGGAAGGGAGCTACAACCCCCTTAGCTCTTGTACTAGCTGAGTTACTAGTACGTAGGTGTTGACCTACTTCTTTTCTTCTGAGGACCACGTTTCCTTAATTTTCAGAATGGATCCATGATCATCAAATAATCATCTAGTACATGTGAATCAACCAATCTCCTTTTACTATCAACTAAAGAATCAGCCAATAGTCCCTCATAATGCAGTAACCAGAAAAGCAATACCAGTAATCTAGAACTTTGCAGCAATAGACAAAAGGCAGCCAACAAATATTTCAAGAAAAGTCTGCAACTTCACCAATAGAAACCTACAAATATCCGTAGTTCTTTTGTGTCTAGACTGCACAGCTTCGCACCTGCACTGTCTACCCGATAGCGCACCTCCGCATCTGATCTGTTTACTGTGTTGCGTACCTCCGCACCTCTGCCTTCTGCTGCTCTGCGTACCTCCGCACCTGATCCATCTACTGTGCTACGTACCTCCGCACCTGTGCCTTCTGCTGCGCTACGTACCTCCGCACCTGCGCCTTCTGCTATGATGCGTACCTCCACAACTGATCCGTCTACTGCGTTGCGTACCTCCGCACCTGCGCCTTCTGCTGTGTTGCGTACCTCCGCACCTGCGCATTCTGTTGTGCTGCGTACCTCTGCACCTGCGCCTTCTGCTGCGCTGCGTACCTCTACATCTCCGCTGTGGATCACCTGCGGACCTCCGAATAGAGCCAAATTATCAGTCCTCCAATGTGCCACAAGCTGTTAGATCCAGAAATCTGATCATGCGCCCAAGAGATCAGGACCTATCAATAGATCCACCTTACAATTTGCAGTTTTCACCTTGATTTAAATCTAGCTTTTCAAACCGATCACCCAAAATTTTAGATCTTAAGATATTAAATTTTCACAAGTGTCTAGCCAAAAGATCTCCTTTCCTTTTTTATAGGCAAGCCCTTACTCAAACCATGGATCAAAACCATAGAAAACCAATACAAGAGACTAAAAACCGAGGTTCAATAATTTAGATGCTATACCACGGACCAAAACCATAGGATCATGTACTTCGAACTAAATATCATGGATCAATCATAAAAATTCCCACGTGTGCGTGCTTCTCTGCATTGAAGTGAGTGAATTTGACGCTCGCACCTTTTGTTCGGAGTACCTGTGGGTATGTCCGCACTTCTTGTTCGGGGCACCTGCGGGTTCGCAGCTTTTGTTAAGCGCACCTACGGGTATCTCATTTTCTATCATTTTGAGAGCCTAAATAGTGATTTTCCACTTGAGTGAGTTGCCATCAAGGACAACACCTGTGCCATAGCACCAAACCTAAGTCATAATTCCAACAATCTCCCCCTTTGGACTTGATGGCAACCCCAAGATCCTCAAAGTCATTCTCCCCCTTTGTCATCAAGGGCAAAGGGTTATGCTCCCCCTGAGAACATCTTGAAAACTCTACTTTGTTGTGCTGATCATGCTCCCCCTGACTGTAGGCCGGATCTGCAAAAGGAATTTCTTCAAGAAGAACCATAATGCACCATACACCATAAATGACCTTGACAAAAGAGATATAAGACATAGAGACAAAACATTAGCAGCAATATTTAGATGAACATCCATGTTCTCCTTCTATACATTCTCCTCGAAGATCGTCTACAATAATGCCAATAATGTATTATTAGAAGAATATAGGCTACCCCTGAACCTGTGTCAGATGGTCTTTGACCAATCCAAAAACCAGCGAATGTACGCATATACCCCATATGAAACTCGTGTAAAACCAACAATCTCTGAAACAGATAAGATTCAACAACAAGATGAAGCATCAACTACCCCCATCTTTTGCCTGAGGTATTCAAAGGTCTCCCTGGGCAGTGGTTTGGTGAGTATATCAGCAACTTGTTCCTTAGACGGAACATATCCCAACTTGACCTTTTGTTCAAGCACTTGTTCCCGAAGAAAATGATATTTGATAGGTATATGCTTGGTCTTTGAATGCATGACTGGGTTCGTTGAAATGATGATAGCACTTGTATTATCACATAGGATGGGGATAGGTGGAGTACAAGTGATTTGAAAGTCTTGCAAAGTTTGCATCATCCAAAGAAGTTGTGTGCAACAAGATGCAGCAGCCACATACTTTGCTTTAGCTATAGATAAAGTAATTGAACTTTGTTTATTACTGAACCAAGATACTAATCTGGAACCCATGAAGAATGCACCTCCACTAGTGCTTTTTATGTCATCCACGCTTCCGGCCCAATCTACTTCTTTATAAGCATGAAGTGTCAGATTTGTGTCTCTAGGATACCATAAGCCATAGTTTTGAGTTCCTTGAAGGTACTTGAAGATTCTCTTAACTGCTTGAAGATGAATTTCCTTTGGATTTGCCTAAAATCTTCCAACTATTCCCACTCCATGCATGATATCTGGTCGGGTACCTGTTAAATAAAGCAAACTTCCAATCATGGATCTATAGGTTGGTTGATGCACTACTACTGATTCTTCATTTGCACTGAGGCTACATCCTGTAACCATAGGGGTACATACTGGTTTCGAATATTCCATGCCATATTTCTTCAAGATCTGCTTGAGGTACTTGGTTTGAGATAAAAATATACCGCCTTCATTTTGTTTTATTTGTAGACCAAGAAAATATGTTAGCTCTCCAAGCAAAGACATTTTGAAATCTTTCTTCATTACCAAGGAAAAGTTTTAACTCATACCTTCTTCATTAATTCCAAAGATAATATCATCTACATACACAACAAGTATTAGAAACTTGTCATTTTCAATTTTTATATAAAGATTTCTATTTTTTTATCCTTTTGAAAAACCTTGTTGATGAAGGTATTTGTCCAACCAATAGTACCAAGCCCTTGGAGCCTGTTTGAGACCATAGAGAGCCTTTTTTAGTCTGCATACAAGATTTGGATCATTCCCAAGGATGAAACCATCTTGTTTCTCAATGTACACTTCTTCTTCTAAGTCTCCATTCGGAAAGGCTGATTTCACATCCATTTGAAATACTTTGAACTTCTGAAAGCTAGAGAGAGCAAGGAACATTTTGATGGCCTTAAGTCTTGCAACGGGAGAAAAAGTTTCTTCAAAGTCTATTCCTTCTTGTTGAGCATACCCTTTACAAACAAGTCTTGCCTTGTTTCTAATTACTTCCCCATTTTCATTCAACTTGTTTTTGAAGATCCATTTTGTCCCTATGACATTCTTATCTTTTGGTCTAGGAACCAACTCCCAAGTGTTGTTCTTTTCGATCTTCTCAAGTTCCTCATCCATTGCCTTGACCCGGCATTCATCTTTGCATGCCTCTCTTACATTTTTTTGTTCAGTGGAGGAGAGTAATGCCAAGTAGCTTGAAGCTTCTGCAATTGTTCTTCTTGTTTGTATGCCTGCCTCCTTTTGCCCCAAAATTTTAGATTCTGGATTATTCTTTTGAACATACCTGGATGGAGTCTTTTCTTCTATTCTTATATGTTCCTCTGGTGCCTCATGGGTTTCTTCTTCATCATGAATCTGATTTGATGGTGTTGGATAGTCCTTATCATCTTCGAAGTCTTCAGATCTTACCTGCCTCGGAGTGTTTTCTTTTTCATCCACCACTACATCAATGTTGTCGACAATTCTTCCAAGCCTTTTATTGTAACATTTGTATGCTTTGCTGTGAGGAGAATAACCAAGGAGAATGCCTTCATCTACTCTAGGTTCAAACTTGCCAAGATTTTCATCATTATTTTTAATATAGCATTTGCTTCCAAAAATTTTGAAATGTTTTACTGAAGGAGTCTCACCATACCAGAGCTCATGAGGATTTTGAGTGTTGTTCACCTGAATATTTGTCTTGTTGAGAATAACAACTGCATCAAATGTTGCGTCACCCCAGAAGGTTGCGAGAGTTCCAAACTCATCAAGCATAGCACGAGCCATTTGTTGAACCATTTTGTTCATCCTTTCTACGACTCCATTTTGCTGAGGAGTCCTAACTGTAGAGAACTCCCTTCTTATTCCATGTTCTTCACAAAAGTTGAAAAATTCGTTTGAGGTAAACTCCCCACCTCTATTAGACCTGAGGCATTTGATTTTGTGATCTGATTCGTTCTCCACCAAGGCTTTGAATGATTTGAACTTTTCAAAGGCTTCATATTTGTGCTTCATAAGTCCTATCCAACACATCCTGGAAAAGTCATCAATGAATAATATGAAATATTCTTCTCCTCGAGGTGACCTTTTCCTAGATGGGCCACATACATCAATATGGACAAGTTCAAGTGTCCTGCTAGTTGATCCTTCCTTTTCAGGGAAGTTATTTTTTGTTTGCTTACCAAACTGACATGATTTGCAAATTGTATTGTCTAAAATTCTGATGTCTGGAAGACCACGAACTACATGGTATTTACATACTTTACTTATCTGTGAGAAGCTAAGATGCCCCAATCTTATGTGCCATAACCAGTGTTCATCATTCTTGCTTAGATAGCATTGATGTTGTCTTTATTTGAATATGTATAAATTATTTGGAGTCCTTACGCCTTTGATCATTGTTTTTCCTGTATCAAGATCACGGACACTACATCCATTTGATCGAAATATTACCTCCGTTCCTTGATCACACATCTGACTGACACTCAACAAATTATGCTTTAACCCATCAACATACATAATATTTCCATCTTTTACCTTTTGTTTCAAATGAATAGAACCTTTACCTTTTATGAGTGCAGGGGTGTCATTTCCAAAAGAGACCTTCTTCTCCTTCTCTAAGGCACTATATGGTTGGAGTTTTTCCTTATCACCTGTCATGTGTTTCAAATAGCCACTATCAATGTACCATTGATTTTCTTGCCCTTCTGCATATAAAGCTATACCACATCTCTCTGGTTGTGGTTCTTTCATTCTCCATATTTTGACACTTAAGGCTCGCTCCTTCTGAGTTGACTATCGAAACCTGCTCTTGCATTCAGAATCTTCATGACCGAAGTTGTTACAAATAGAGCATTCTATTTCATTTTCAAGAGCAAAAACGTTATTGTACGTTCTTTTCACGATTCTAGTCATGCTCCTTTGTTTTTGAGCTTCTCTAGTCATGATTTTCTTATAGGCAACACACTGAGATGCTTTTGACCAAAGTTATGACACGAAAAACATTGGCCATTGAATAAACTCCTGCGGTTATCAAATCTATCAACCAACCGATTGTAGTTTCTACTGACATCCATTCTTGAGGCAAGTTGTGAAGATTTTACCTGTGGCTGGTTTTAGCTTATGTTCATCCTTAAGGAGGATAGCCCCTGATTTACCTGGTAGTCTTTGTTCATTCTTGAGGTAAATTGTCCCTGATTTACCTGCTGATTTTTATTTGACCTTTGCTCACTCCTCCTTGCTGCATCAAGATAACTTTTGGAGGTGGATGGTTGCTATGCTTGAGATGCTTCTTCATTATACCCCAGACCTGTATTGATTAGTGGAGAACGTTTTACATTGATAATCTCATCTAGAGTTTCTGATCCTTTAACAAATCTAAGATTAAGAGCTTTTGTTTTCTCAATCTCTTTTCTAAGACCAACAATTTCACATTCTAACTTTTCATGAAGTTTTTCCTTTTCAGCAAGTTGGAATTGGAGAGTATCAATGATCACATTCTTCTCTTCTAAACATATTTTGAGTCTAGAAATTTATTCATAAATACCTTCTTGATCTATAGCATCCATAAAATAATCATCTTCAAAAGCCATTAAGAGTCTATAATTGTTACCTTGTTCATCTTCGTCACTATTTGAAAGTTCATCAGTGTCTTCATGAGTGTAATAACTTTTCTTATTTACATTCTATTTCTTGTTCCATCTGACAGGTTCCTTACCTTTATCAAGCTTGTCTTTATGTGGACACTTTGCAGCATAGTGACTGACTCTTCCACAAGCAAAGCATTTGAAAGGTAACTTACCTTTGAATCTTCCAGCACCCCGTTGAAGGTTCCTGACAAAATTTGATTCTTCATCTTCTTTTGATAGATGTCCTGACTCATAGTAATCTCCTTTGCCTGAAGCTTTGAAAGCAACTTCTCTTCTATCTGATGGTCCTCCTTTCCTCATTTCGTAAGCGGTCAGAATTCCGTGCAGCTGTGACATAGTGAGGTTTCGTAGATTCTCTTTTTCTTATATAGCAAAAACTTTAGATTCAAATTTAGGTGACAAGGATCTTAGAACCTTTTCAACCACAACAGCCTCTTTTACTTCTTCACCCAAGTTTTTCATACAATTAACAATCTCATCTACACGAAGGAAATAGTTAGCCACACTTTCACCATTGTGCACTCTGAGATTTTCATACTGAATTCTGAGGGTTTGAAGTTTTTCTCGTTTTACCTATTCATCTCCTCGATAGCTCAAAACAATATTGTCCCATATTTCTTTTGCAGATTTATACTGCATAACCTTGATGAATTCTGATTGAGATAGACATCCTAATAGAGTATTAACATCCTTTGCATTTGTTTCATATTGCTTCTTACCAGCCGGATCTGTAGGTGTTTTTGATGGAAAGGTTTACCATGTATCTATGATATCCCAGACTTCTGTACTAAGAGATTGAAGATAGGCAGTGACTCTTACCTTCCAATATACGAAGTTTGTCCCATCAAAAATTGGTGGCCTGATCGATGCTTCCCTCTCGTAGTTGCTCATGATGATAGATGTTCCTTCAAGTGATCAAGCTTCTTCTAAAGAACCTTCTCTTATACCAATTGTTGGAAATAATACTGAGGAGGGGGGGCGGTGAATCAGTATTATCAAATTCCTTCTAGATTTATAATTTAATTTATCCTTCAGATGTTGAATGTCAGTACCATATAATAATGAACAAGAACAAGAAAAACAGACAGTCGCACCAAAGAACACCAGATATAAGGTGGAAACCGTATGTGGGTGAAAACCACCTGCTGCAATGTGTCTCTATCTTCTTTCAATTACAAACTTCTTTTACAATGATTTTGTACTGATGCAGTCCTTTACCAGTACGCAGGCTGCAACCTGCAAAGAGCTACAACCCTCTCTCATTTTTCAGTCTCTCCTGGAAGGGAGCTACAACCCCCTTAGCTCTTTTACTAGCTGAGTTACTAGTACGTAGGGGCTAACCTACTTCTTTTCTTCCAAGGACCATGTTTCATTAATTTTCAGACTGGATCCATGATCATCAAATAATCATCAAGTACATGTGAATCAACCAATCTCCTTTTACTATCAACTAAAGAATCAGCCAATAGTCTCTCAGAATGCAGTAACCAGAAAAGCAATACCAGTAATCTAAACCTAGAACTTTGCAGCAATAGACAAAAGGCAGCCAACAAACATTTCAAGAAAAGTCCACAATTTCACCAATAGAAACCTGCGAATATCCGTAGTTCTTCTGTGTCTAGACTGCACAGCTCCGCACCTGCACTGTCTACCCGACAGTGCACCTCCGCATCTGATCCGTCTACTGTGTTGCGTACCTCCGCACCTGTGCCTTCTACTACTCTACGTACCTCCGCACCTGATCCGTCTATTGTTTTATGTACCTCCACACCTGCGCCTTCCGTTGCACTGCATACCTCCGCACCTGTGCCTTCTGCTGTGCTGCGTACCTCTGCACCTGATCCATCTACTGCACTGCGTACCTCCGCACCTGCACCTTCTACTGCACTACGTACCTCTGCACCTGTGCCTTCTGTTGCGCTGTGTACCTCCGCACCTGCGTTGTGGATCGCCTGCGGACCTCTGAAAAGAGCCAAATTATCAGTCCTCCAATGTGCCACAGACTGTCAGATCCACAGATCTGATCATGCGCCCAAGAGATCACGACCTATCAATAGATCCTCCTTACAATTTATAGTTTTCGCCTTGATTTAGATCTAGCTTTTCAAACCGATCACCCAAAATTTCCGATCTTCAGATATTTAATTTTCACAAGTGTCTAGCCAAAAGATCTCCTTTCCTTTTTTATAGGCAAGCCCTTACTCAAACCATGGATCAAAACCATAGAAAACCAATACAAGGGACCCAAAACCGGGGTTCAATAATTTAGATGCTATACCACGGACCAAAACCATAGGATCATGTACTTCGGACTAAATACCATGGATCAATCATAAACATTCCCACGTGCATGCACTTCTCTGCATTGAAGTGAGTGAATTTGAGGCCCGCACCTTTTGTTTGGAGTACCTATGGGTATGTCCGCACTTCCTGTTCGGGGCACCTATGGGTCCGCTGTAGGTTTTAACCCCGTACAAAAATTACCTGCATACGAATTCTAAATCACAGAAAAATAAACAATGTGAGAGTATAACACATAAAAACACATATGCACAGAGATTTTCCCCTAGATCCCAAAACTGGGACTACCACCTTGATTTTTCATTATATTCCTTTCAATGTTACAATACATATTTATACATGCTGAAGCATC